>VMDR010036546.1:0-10465 GCA_007922815.1 Macrotus californicus | reverse complement strand
CTGGTGCAGCCACTGTGGAAAACAGTATGGAATTTCCTCAGAAAACTAAAAATGGAATTGCCTTTTGACCCAGCAATTCCACTGCTGGGATTATACCCTAAGAGCCCTGAAACACCAATCCAAAAGAACCTATGCACCCCAATGTTCATAGCAGCACAATTTACAATAGCCAAGTGCTAGAAGCAACCTAAGTGCCCATGAGTCAATGAGTGGATCAAAAAACTATGGTACATTTACACAATGGAATTCTACACAGCAGAGAGAAAGAAGGAGATCCTACCCTTTGCAACAGCATGGATGGAACTAGAGAGCATTATGCTAAGTGAAATAAGCCAGGTGGTGAGGGACAAATACCACATGCTCTCACCTTTAACTGGAACATAATCAACAAAAGAAAACAGCAAACAAAATACAACCAGAGACATTGAAATTAAGAACAATCTAACAATGGCCAGAAGGGAAGGGGGAGGGAACAGTTCGGGGAAGGGTTTCCAGGAAACACTATAAAGGACACGTGGACATAACCAAGGGGGAGGGTGGGAGCAGGGGATGGGGGTGGGATTGGCTAGGATGTGGGGGGAGTTGTGGGGGGAAAATGCAAACTGTAATTGAATAACAATAAAGTAATTTTAAAAAAATAAAAAAATAAAAATAAAAACAATTGAAATGTAATTTTATGGAAATAAAATAATATGGAACAAATGAAATGTAAATTATAGAGACTAGAAAAGCAGAAATGATTTGACAGGCTGGGTGAAAATGGAATAAATATGTGCACACAGTGAAAAAAAAAGGTTTTATTTGTTTATTTTTAGAGAGAGGGGCAGCAAGGGAGAGAGAAACATTGATGAATGAGAGAAATGTCAATCAGCTGCCTTTCCCATGCTCCCAACTGGGGACCTGGCCCACAACCCAGGCCTGTGTCCTGACTGAGAGTCAGACTGGCAACCTTTTGGTTTGCAGGATGATGCCCATCCTCCTGAGCCACACCAGTCAGAACAAGCAAACACTTCTTAACTCATTCTATGAAGTCACCATTACTGGGATAGCAAAGACACTCAAGGAAAAAAAAAACTATAAACAAGTATCTATTATCAATATAGATGCAAAAACTCTCAACAAAAGACTAATCAAATGAATTCAACAGCATATTAAAAGGGTTATACACCATGACCAAGTGGGATACACGCCCAGAATTCAAGTGTAGTTCAAAATAATGAAATCAACCAGTGTAACATACCACATTAATGGAATAAAGACAAAAAAAAAACATGATTATATCAATGCGTGCAGAGAAAGCATTTGAAAAAATCCATCAACCTTTCATGACATAAACTAGAAATAGAAGGAAGCATATTAAAGTGATAATAGCATTTACGAAAAAAACCACTGCTAAAATCATACACAAAGGTGAAAGGCTGAAAACCTTGACAAGGATGCCCACTTTCTCCACCACTATTTAACATTGCACTGGAAGTTCTAGGCAGGGCAATTAAACAGACAAAAATATAAAATTGATATAAATTAGGAAGAAGTAAAACTATTTCTATTTATAGATAACATATTCTTATATTTAGAACATTCTAAATAACACACATACACACACACACATCAAACCCTGCTAGAGCTATTAAATATATTTAACAAAGTTGAAGGAACAAGATTAACATGCAAAAACCATTATTTCTATTCAGCAGCAAAGTACAATACAAAAGAGCAAATTAAGGAAACAACTTTATTTATAATAAAACCTAAAAAATAAAATGTTTAGCCCTGACTGATATGGCTCACTTGGTTAGGTGTCATCTGTCCAGCAAGGTGAAAGTTTGCTGGTTCGATTCCCAGTCAGGGTACATGCCTGGGTTGCAGGTTCAGTCCCAGGTCAGGTCAGGGGTGCATACCAGAGGCAACCAATTGATGTTTCTCTCACATATGGATGTTTCTCTCCCTCTCTTTCTCCCTCCCTTCCTCTCTCTCTAAAAATAGATAAAATCTTTTTTAAAAAAAGAAAATGTTCATAAAAAAATTTAACCAAGGAGGTGAGACTTGTGCACTGAAAACATTCCTAAAAGAAATTAAATAACTAAATAAATGGAAAGGTTAGTAATAAGACAATATTATTAAGATGGTAATACTACCCAAAGCAATCTGTAGAATCAATGCAATCCTTTTCAAAATTTTAACAACATTTTTGTTTATAGAAAAGCAAAAACCAATTTTCAAATTCATATGGAATCAAAAGGGGTCATAAATAGGCAAAATAACTTTTCAATCCTCACCTGATATTTCAAGAGAGAAGAAGGAAGAGAGAGAAAGAGAGGGACTAACATCGATGTAATAGAGAAACATCGATTGGTTGCCTCCTGCATGTGTCCCAAGCCAGGTATGTACTCTGACCGGAAGTCAAACCCGTAACATTTTTGATGCACAAGACAACACTCCAAGCAAGTGAGCCAAAAATGATTTGGCAGCCAGGGCAGCCAAAAACAATTTTTAAAAGGAAAAACAAATTTGGAAAACAGACAATTTTTGATGTCAAAATTTACTGCAAATCTATAGTAATTTAAACAATGTGATACCAGCATAAAGACAGACGTATAGACCAACGGAAGATAATAGAGTCCAGATAAAAACCCTCGCTCATTTGGTTAACCGATTTTCAACAGGGGTGCCAACACCACTCATTGAATAAAGAACAGTCTCTTTAACAGATGGTGCTGGATGATTGGATATTGACATGCAAAAGAATAAAGTTGGACCCTCATCTCACACAATATACAAAAATTAACTCAGAATGTATCAATGACTTAAATGTAAGAGCTAAAATCATAAAACCCATAGAAAAAAATACAGGGGGAAATCTTTATTACTTTGGATTTGGGAATCATTTCTAAATATGAAAAATAAAAGCATAAGCAACAAAAGAAAAATAGATAAAGGTGAATTCATCATCAAAATTTAAAATCTTTTGCACATCAAAAACATAAGAAAGTGAAAAGACACCATACAGAATGGAAGAAAATGTTTGCAAATCATACATCTGATAAGGATTTAATCTAGAATATATAAAGAATTCTTACAATTCAACAACAACTAAATAGAGCCAAATAAAAATGGGCAAAGGGGTCTCTGCACTGCTGGTACCTCATGCTTGAATCCTGCTGGAGTCTGCTAAACTCTGTCCACTTGAGCAGGGGCCTAGGATGAGTCCCTTATATTCAGAAGACATTCAGGTATTTTTGAATGAGTAAATTAATCAATAAACAAAATTGAACTTCCAGCCAAGATGGAAATGTAGGTAGATGCACTCTGCCTCCTCGCACAACCAAAAGGACAACAACAAATTTAAAAATAAAAAACAATCAGAACGGACAGAAAATTGAACTGTATGGAAGTCCGACAACCAAAGAGTTAAAGAAGAAACATTCATCCAGACCAGTAGGAGGGGCAGAGATGGAGTGGCAGGTGGAGAGGACTTGCGACAAGGCAGCAGCTAGAGGACCAGGAAGGGCAAAGCTGTGAGTGACTGGTGGACCTGGAGAGGTGGCGGATTGCACACTGGGCGGTTCCACATTTGCGGGCAGATAAACTGGGAGGAACAACTGCAGAGTGAGACAGACCGCGCAACCCAGGGCCCCAGTGAGGGAAAATAAAGCCTCAAACCTCTGACTGAAAACTCCTGTGGGGGTTGAGGCAGCAGTGGGAGAAACTGCAAGCCTCACAGGAGAGTTCGTTGGAGAGACTCACAGGGTCCTAGAACGTACACAAACCCACCCACCTGGGAATCAGCACCAGAAAGGCCCAATTTGATTGTGGGTAGAGGAGGAAGTGACTGAAAACCAGCAGAGAGCAGAGCAAGTGGTATTGTTCCCTCTCAGACCCCTCCTCGACACACAGTGTCACAGCGCAGGGATGTAGGTTGCCCCGCCCTGATGAACACCTAAGGCTCCACCCCTTACTACATAACAGGTGCACCAAGACAAAAATGGCCCAAATGAAAGAACAGATCAAATCTCCAGAAAAAATACAGGCTAAGTGATGAAGAGAAATTCAGCCTATCAGGCACACAGTTCAAAACAGGATGCTCACAGAATTGGTTGAATTTGGTCACAAATTAGATAAAGAAATGACGGCTATGCTAAGGGAAATAAAGAAAAATGTACAGGGAACTAACAGTGATGGGAAGGAAACTGGGACTTGAATCAATGGTTTAGACCAGAAGGAAGAAAGAAACATTCAACCAGAACATAATGAAGAAACAAGAATTCAAAAAAATGAGGAGAGGCTTAGGAACCTCCAGGACATCTTTAAACATTCCAACATCCGAATCATATGGGTGTCAGAAGGAGAAGAGAAAGAGCAAGAAATTGAAAACTTATTTGAACAAATAATGAAGGAGAACTGCCCCAATCTGGCAAAGGAAATAGAATTCCAGGAAGTCCAGGAAGCTCAGAGAGTCCCAAAGAAGTTGGACCCAAGGAAGCACACACCAAGGCACATCATAATTACATTACCCAAGGTTAAAGATAAGGAAAGAACCTTAAAAGCAGCAAGAGAAAAAGAGACAGTAACCTACAAAGGAGTGCCCATAAGACTCTCAGCTGATTTCTCCAAAGAAACCTTGCAGGCAAGAAGGGGCTGGCAAGAAGTATTCCAAGTCATGAAAGGCAAGGACCTACATCCAAGATTACTCTATCCAGCAAAGCTATCATTTAGAATGGAAGGGCAAATAAAGTGCTTCCCATATAAGGTCAAGTTCAAGGAGTTCATCATCACCAAACCCTTATTATATGAAATGTTAAAGGGACTTATTTAAGAAAAAGAAGATAAAAATATGAACAGTAAAATGAAAACAAATTCACAGCTATTAACAACCAAACCTAAAAAAAAAACAAAAACAAACTAAGCAAACAACTAGAACACGAACAGAATCACAGAAATGGAGATCACATGGAGGGTTATCATCAGGGGAGCGTGTGGGGGGAGAGGGGGAAAGGTACAGGGAATAAGAAGCATAAATGGTAGATAGAAGACAGACAGGGGGAGGTTAAAAATAGTATAGGAAATGTAGAAGCCAAAGAACTTATGTATATGATCCATGGACATGAACTAAAGGTGGGGGGTGGAATGCGGGTTCGAGGGGATGTGCAGGGAAGAGGGGAATAAAGGGGGAAAAGTAGGACAACTGTCATAGCATAATCAATAACATATTTTAAAAAAATAAAATTGAACTCTGCTAAGCAAAAAAATAAAATAAAATAAAATAAAATGGGCAAAGAACTTAAACAGACATTTCTTCAAAAAAGATATATGAATGATCAATAAGCATGAAAAGATTCTCGCCATTATTGGTCATTAGTAAAATGGAAATCCAAACTGCAAAAAGATAACACTTCATACATAGAAGGATGGATGCGACAACAGCAACAACAAAAGTAGAAAACAAGCGTTTGGCCACGATGTGGAGAAATCGGAATCCTCCTGTGTTGCTAGTGGGAATGCAAAATGGTTCAGATGCTGTGGAGAAGTTTGGCAGTTCCTCAACAAGTTAAACACAGAATCACCACATGACTCAGCAACTGTACTCCTAGATCTATACCCAAATTGAAAACAGATGTTTAAGAAAAACTTATACGGGAATGCACAGCAGAACTATTCACTATAGCCGAAAGGTGGAATAAACCCTGGTGTGCATCGATGGATGAATGCATAATGTGATATATCTATACAATGGAAGATTATTTGGCCATAAAAAAGAATAATTTATTAATATATGTTACCATATGGATGAATCTTAAAAATATAATGCTAAATGAAAGAAGTCAGACACAATAGGCCATATATTTATATAATTTCATTTATATAAATATATAGAAAATGTAAATCCATTGAGACAGAAAGCCAATTAGTGCTTGCCAGGAATGGGGGTGGGAGGAAGGAAAGGAAGAGGAGAAAGTCCTTAAAGGGTATGGGTTCTTTTAGGTGTGTGTGTGTGTGTGTGTGTGTGTGAGACGAATGTGTTTGGAACTAGATAGAGGTGGTGTTTGTACAAGCTTGTGAATCTACCAAATGCCATTTAATTGTTCACTTTAAGATCGTTAATTTTATGTTGTGTTAATTTCACCTGCATAAAATAAAGACGAGAGAAAGAGCAATTAGGGAGAAAAAGTTGGAGGCAGTGAATTTAGACATTTAAGGAGTTTGCTGTAGGTGAGAGTAAAGAAGTGGACCTGTAGCTGGTATGAGAAGTTGGGGGTCAACAAAGGGTTTTATTTTTTGTTTTGTTTAAAGATGAAAAAAAATTTTAAGTATATTTCTTTGCTAATGAGAATTATCCACCAGAGAGTGGACGACCTGGGAGAAGGAAGCAAGAATGGCTGTGAAAGATCTCCCTGAGTAAATGAAAAGGATGGCTTTGTCTCCTCAGAAATTTATCCTTAATAAATTTCAGGTAATAATACCTGAAAGGGCATCTCCTAAACTTCAGGGCCCAAAGTGAGACAGCCTCGGGCAAACCGAAGGACTTCATCTACAATGTATAACAAACACAAAGGGGTAAATACCATGAAATATATAAAATGTGTAAGCATGGCAGTGTTGTTCTGGAGTTACCCATTCCACCTGAGTAGGGCACTGCTAAATCCTCAGGCCAACCTGGGCAGGAGCATACCTGTTCAGGGCTTCCTTCCCCTCTCACCGATCTGCAGAGTTTATTGGTCTCCTTCCCTATCTCATACTGATTGACATCTGTCTCAATCTAGGCCACACTGAATGGCTACCACCTCTTGGTACACATTGTGTTAAGCCTCTGGCCTTAGTTATTTCAATTTAAGTCATCAAAGTTTAGAAACTTTCAGTTCCAGCTATACAGATTTTGTCACAGTATTTCTATTACTATAGCTTTTCAGTTCCCATGGCATTTTACACATCATGTGATATATACAGCTAAAGAGATGTGACTTTATCTAAATATAAATGCCCTCTACAGATGCCTTCTGTAAAATGCCTGCTGTTGCTGAATTATTTTTACAAAACCTCTTCCTCAGTCAGATTGGGGAGTGTGGGGTTACAGTTCTTTCTGGAGTGAAGAGGGTATCACCCACAAGTTTCAGTGCCATCTTGAAGATTTCCCCTGCCTTCTGTTTCTCAGATGTCTTTTCACTATGTCAACTTCCTATACCTGTCTAACATACACCTCTTGACTGTAGAAATTAATTTTTAAAATTATTTGTTTACAGTTTGATGAGGATTTTCTCAGTTTATGCATTTGCATGACAGGCTTTAGCCATACATACCCTGAAGCACTTGCCCTGAGCAGATACTACACTTCCCTATTTTCTGGGAATGGTTCTGGGCATACTGCCTCCTCAGAGCCCCAGAGGGTGCTTAGTTAGTGCCTTCTTATGCATTAAAGATATTGGAAACCGATTAGAGCTTGATGATTTCAAACTACTTATTGGCATGATGCCATCTGAAACCAAAAATACTATTAGTTTTCTTCTCCATCATATAGGTTAACCACAGAGCAACAGAACTAGCACAGAAAGTATTTTTTTAATTGGGGGAGGAGAAACTTTTATACAGAGAAAAAGCTAAACCTGGAGTACGTATTTTAATGATATAGTATATGCTCAGAAGCCAGTCTTTTGTACTGCATGAAAGATAATTCAAGAGGCTATACCTTATGTTCCTAATGTTCACAAAGGTTAATATAGTGACTCAATTTTAATAAAAATTTGGGTGTCATTCTATTCTAATTAATTTTGTCATTAACATTTTGTTTGGGATACAAAAACTTTTTTCCTAGTTTTCACACAGCTAACAAGGAAACACCACAAGATCTTACAAGAGTACAAAGGGTGGGGAAAAAAGTACACAAATTGGTTCTGATTACACACTGAAGTTCTTATTAAATAACTAATTAGAAAGATAATTAACAAATTATTATTAGCCCCACATAAAATGCTACTACTGAAAATAACATTCACATTTTGCTGTGAATTCCCTAACCATTGATTAGTTTTTCTGATCTGGTTGTGTAAACCAAAAATAAATACAAAAATTGAGTGTCATCATAGTATTCAAAGAGGGTATTGTGTATAGGACATGTATTGTACAATATAATTGTGAGTCAACAGTTCAGTGACCTGGGATCTTCCACATTTAATATTAAATATTAGGATTAAGGGACTATATTTTATTTAGCCATAGGCTGAGTAACTCAGCTCTATTCATCTTTGTTGCCATATGACACACAAAAGAATCTAAGTTTATTCTAAAGTGCAAACTCAAAGTCCTGTTTCATGAGGCAGGAGCTAAGGCATCCAGGCTACGATACTGATCTTACCTCGGTCCCATCAACTGGTCGCCCCGAGGTGGATATGAAAAGAGCACCCCGATGCATCTTCCGTGTTCACAGAACTGGCTGTGAAACATTTTTTTAACTTGATCATCCACTATGGGTTGAATGTTTGTGTCCCCCTATAGCTGCCAATTTATATATTAAAATCTTATTTCAAATGTGCTGGTATTTGATGATGGACCTTGGGGTGATAAGGGTAGAACCCTTATGAGTGGGATTAGTGCCTTGTATAAGAAGAGGCCAGGGAACTGATCCCCTCCCTCCCTCTCTCTGTCATGTGAGTACACTGCGAGAGGATAGCAATATGTAAATCAGAAAGAGGATCATCCCCAGACACTGAATCAGCCAAGACCTTGATTTTCACTTCCCAGCCTCTGAAACTGAGACATAAGTTTCTGTTGTTAATAAGCCACCCAGTGTGTGGCATTTTGTAGCAGGCTGAGCCAAGGGACCTTCCTCACTTTTTCTTTTAAATTCTCATTTTTGACCTTAGTTTATCTTTTATATTTATATCTACATAACTAAAACAGCTTGATAGACTAATTTTCTACATTTCCAGTTCTTGCCCTTCAGTCTGTTTTAGCTAGAATACAAATGTGACTGCTATGACAAAAGCTAAAACAATAGTGGCTTCAGCAAGATGTGACTGCATGTCTAACTCACATAGCTGTGAGTGCAAACAGCCCAGAACTTGTAAAGTGTCTCTGTGCTGCTGCGGAGCTAGATTCCTTGCTTATTGTTCTGCTCTCCTCAACATATGGCTTCCAACTTGTGATCCACGATAGTGCTTCTTGCTTCTGCTTCTGTCCAGCCAGTGAGGAGGGGAAAAGGAAAAGGAGGAACCATCTCCCTTTCCCTTTAGGCACAGAACTCAGAAGTTGCATGCATCACTTCAACTCATATTTCATTGGCCAGGATTTAGTTGCATGGCCACTTATGGCTGCAAGGGAACTAGAAAATGTAGTCTTTAGCTGGGTAGCCACAGGCCCAGCTTAAACTGAGGCCAAAGGAAGTGAGAATGGACAACTGGAGATACTAGCAGTCTCAACCTCAGATTCCATGCCCTGGTTTCATTAGTGACTATTCTTTAGGAACAGCTTCTACACAAATGGGTATTTCCAGTTTAAGCCCCCTTTTGGGCCAAGCTCTGGGGATTTCCTTCACCTGTATATGGCCCTCACATACAGTCTGTAACAGGCATAACCAAGCCCAACAGGTCTAGTCTGGATACAGTGTGATGGTGAATGACTTATATGAGGGCATGGTCCAACCATGCAAAATATCCTCACACGTGCTCTAACATTCCTACCTTGGACACTTAGCTATTGCTTTAGCATAAATGTGTGATAGCTTCACTGGGGAGAATGCAGCCAAGCAAACACCTTTTGGCAAGTTTTCTTTGCCCGCTACTCACATATGAGGTCTTGGGGCCAAGAGAACACAGAAAGGAATCAAGGCCTCAGGCAATGGCCCTGATAGTGCTTGTTTGGGTCGCTGAGTGGACATGTACAAATGATTGTCCAGAAAGTGACTGTGTCAAGGGCTTCCTGCCACTTGAACTTCGCTTAGAGCAAAGACAGCTGCCAATTTAATCTTTGGCTGAGTGGGAATGTGTGGTGTTTCTGAAAGGTTAAGAAGACCCTTCACAAAGACTGTGAGATCACCTAATTCCAAAAGTGCTTGGGCTTTGCCTAGTAGTAAATCTTAAACAATTCCAGAAAATGTAGAAATGAGAATACATGGGTATTTTAATGAAATTAAATGTAGCTGTCATGTAAACATTTATTCCCAGACCATAATTACAAAGTTATAATAAAAACTTAATTAGACTCTAGGCTCTTTCTTGGGAACCACAGTGTGGTCAATATTTGCCTTCTGAGGGATGCCCAATATATACTGAGGAAGGAGGATGGCTAGAAACAGATCTCAAAGCCCTTTTCATGGGGATACCTATAATGCTAAAGGTCCTCACATTAAAAAGAGGATTCCAGAATATCCCATACGTATTAAGAATTCCTCCAAGCAACTCGGTGACTGGGTTCCAAAGTGACCCTCATATGCACAAAGATAAGATTTTTTTTCTTCAGAAGTCACTAATAACCA
>VMDR010036545.1:0-10466 GCA_007922815.1 Macrotus californicus | reverse complement strand
ACATTTTTATTTTCATTGGGTTTACATAAATTTCTTAATTAACCTAGGGAGAACTAATATTCTCATGAGGTTGTTTTGGGTTGAATTTCATTCACAAAAAAGATAGGTTGAACTTCTAACTGCTGGTATCACAGACTGACCTTACTTACGAATAGGGTTGTTGCAGATGTAATTATGTAGTTAAGATGACATCATACTGGATTAGCATGGGCCCTTAATCCAATATGACTGTTCTTATAAGAGGAATTTTGCCTCAAGACTTTAACAGAAATACTGCCTGATTTTCCAGCCTGCCCCTACAACCACATGAACCAATTCCTTAAAAGAAATCTGTGTGTGTATACACACACAAACATGTGTATTCTCTGGAGCACACTGACTCATATAGATGTTGTTTTCCTGTTCAAAAAGATGTCTTTTTTAAAATATATTTTTTAAATATGTATTTATTTATTTACTTTTAGACAGAGTGGAGGGAGAAAGAGAGGGAGAGAAACCTCAATGGGAGCCTACTGGGGACCTGACCTGCAACCCAGGCATGTGCCCTGACCGGGAATCAAACCAGTGACCCCCTGGTTCATAGACCAGTGTTCAATCCACTTAGCCACACCAGCCAGGGTTTTTTAAAAAATATATTTTATTGATTATGCTGTTACAGTTGTCCCAATTTTTCCCCTTTGTCCCCCTCCACCTGGTACCCCCATTACCTCCAGCAATCCCCCCTTAGTTCATGTTCATGGTTTATGCATGTAAGTTCTTTGCTACTCCATTACCTATACTGTTCTTATTTGTCTATTTTGTACCTACCAATTTGTTCTTAATCCCTGAACCTCCCCCACCCCATTCTCTCCCTTCCCACTCCCAACTGATAACCCTCCAAATGATCTCCATATCTATGATTCTGTTCCTGTTCTGCTTGTTTGCTTAGTTTGTTATTTGGATTCAATTATTGATAGTTGTGAATTTATTGCCATTTTAATGTTCATTATTTTGATCTTTTTTAAAATTTTTATTTATTTATTTTATGTTTAGACAGAGGGGAAGGGAGGGAGAAATAGAGGCAGAAAAGCATTAATGTGTGGTTGCCTCTAGCACAGCCCCCCACTGGGGACCTGGCCTGCAACCCAGGCATGTGCCCTGACTGGGAATCAAACCGGCAACCCTTTGGTTTGTAGGCTGGCACTCAATCCACTGAGCTACACCAGCCAGGGCTGGTCCTTTTTTTATATAATTCCCTTTAGTATTTCATACAATAATGGCTTGGTGAAGATGAACTCCTTTAGCTTTACCTTGTCTGGGAAGCAGTTTATCTGCCCTTCCATTCTAAATGATAGCTTTGCTGGATAGAGTAAATCTAGGTTGTAGGTCCTTGCCTTTCATCACTTTGAATACTTCTTGTCAATCCCTTCTATCCTACAAAGTTTCTTTTGAGAAATCAGCTGACAGTCTTATGGGATCTCCTTTATAGGTAACTCTTTTCTTTTGTCTTGCTGCTTTTAAGATTCTCTCTTTATCTTTAACCTGTAGCATTTTAATAACTATGTGTTTTAGTGTGATCCTCTTTGGGATCATCTTGTTTGGGACTCTCTAGTGCTTCCTAGACTTGTATGTCTATTTCCTTCACCAGATTGGGGAAATTTCATTATTTTTTCAAATAAATTTTCAATTTCTTGCTCTTGCTCTTCTTCTTCTGGCCCCCCAATAATTTGGATGTTGGTACATTTGAAGATGTCCCAGAGGCTCCTTATTCTATCCTCATTCTTTTTTTTTTTTCTTTTTTCTTCTTGCTATTCTGATTGAATGGTTTTTCCTTCCTTGTGTTCCAAATTGTTGATTTGAATCTTGGCTTTATCCCCTCCGCTGTTGGTTCCCTGTAGATTTTTCTTTATTTCATTTAATGCACCCTTCATTTCTGCCTGGGTCTCTTTTATGCTGTGGCAGTACCCAATCAGTTCTGTGAGCATCCTAATAACCAGTGTTTTGAACTCTGCATCTGATAGTTTGCTTATCTACATTTCATTTAGTTCTTTTTCTGGAGTTTTGATCTGTTCTTTCATTTGGGCCATATTTCTTTGTCTCCTCATTTTGGCAGCCTCCCTGTGTTTGTTTCTGTGTATTAGGTAGGGCTGCTTTGACTTCCTGTCTTAGGGCACCTGTTAAGTTGTATGAGGCAGAGCCTTAGGTAATTGCCAGGGCAGGACAACCTGTGTCACTGTTCTATTGCTCTGTGTGTGAGAGGGTTCAGAGAGGGGACAATGCTGCTGCCTGGCCTCTGGAGTTTTGCCCAGGAGGAAGCTGTCTCCTCACTCGTACTTCACTTTCTCCCCATATGCCACTGGTGCCCTTCCAGCTGTTGCCCTGGTGCTAAATCCCAGAGGGGTGGGTCTACTTGAATCCTGAGTCCATGGTGGGCCCTTTAAGAGGATGCAGTTTCTTCCACTGCCCCAACCCCCACTGGTTTTTACAGTCAGAAGTTATGAGGACTTATGTTCTTGGCACTGGGACCCTGGGCTGTGTGGCCTGGACTGGGGCTGGGATCCCTCGCTCCTGAGGTATCCCTCCCATTTTATTATCCACCACACATAAATGTGGGACCGCCCATTCCCCTCCCCACATCTCCACCCCTCCTACTTGTCTGGATGAATGTGGCCTCTTCAAATCCTTAGTTGTTGGACTTCCACACAGCTCAGTTTTCTGACAATTCTGGGTGAAATTTCTTTTGTAGTCTAGTTGTATTTTTTGCTATAGTTGTGAGTGGAGGCGAGACATGTTTACCTATGCCTCCATCTTCAAAAAGATGTCTTTTCATTTGTCAAGCCTATTTTTGTGTGTTTTAAGAGTGTTTCAAAGTTGAAACGTGTTTTCTATATACATGATTTCTTAAATGGCAGCCAGGCTAGATACAAAATTCTTGGCTTGCATTTTCTTTCCTTGGGTTTCTTGAAAATGCTGTTCCACTCTTACAATACTCTGTGTACTACTCTTGAGGTCTGATGTAAGGCAAATTTTCTTTTTTATATTAATAATTTGACTTTTTATCTGGAAACCCTTAAGATCTTTTCTTTGACTCAAACATCTAAAATTTTATTAAGATATGTCTCAGAGTTGATAGATTCAGGTAAATTTTCCCAAGTATGTGCTGGATCCTTTCAATATGTAGATTTTTCTTGTTTCTGGAAAGTTTTTTTGGATGACAGTTTTGAAAAATTAGCTCTCTTCCATTGTTGTTTTTCTTCAGGACTCAAATTATATCTATGTTGGAGTTTTCTTATATCTTTTCCATTTTAACCACTTTTTTCCCTGACCTTTTTTACTTATTTACCTGCTTTTCATTTTCTTGTTCTTTTCTCCATCTTTATGCAGTATCCTTTATTAAAGTTTCATTTGAATCTATTTTCCTTGGGTGCCTTGTAATTTTTTCATTTGAGATGGTTGTCTTTTACTTTGACTTCAATTTCTTTCCTGAGTTCAATCAACTCTCCTGCATATATTTCTACCTGCCTGTCCATTTCCATTCTTAGTTTTTACATTTCTGATTTTAGGATTTTTTATATTGTAAAACGTGTTTAAGTATATTTAATTCAGTTTGTATTTATCATGGTTGGCTGTTAGGGGGAGATATTTTATTGGCCAATTTTTTCTGTTTTCATCATAAAGTAGTTTTTTTTTAAAAAAAGAATTATTTACTTTTAGAGAGAGGGGAAGGGGGGGAGAAAGAGAGGGACAGAAATATCAATGTGTGGTTGTCTCTCACATGGCCCCCACTGGGGACCTGGCCTGCAACCCAGGCATGTGTCCCGACTGGGAATCAAACCAGTGACCCTTTGGTTTGCAGCCCCTGCTCAATCCACTGAGCCACACCAGCCAGGGCCTCTTAAAGTAGTTTTGCATTGAGGTAGTTTATTTTTTGTTTCCTATTTCCAGGCATTTTGTGGACAGAGCTCCTAGCTCGATAGCACCTTCCTCTTCCTCTCAAGGAGCAAATAGGGTTGTTACCTCACAGGGTGGGGATTGGTTGGAGGGACAGGCAGGGGCTTCACTGGGGCACTACTTCTGTGCTGTGGTAAAGGACCAGCTTTAAATTTTTAATTTTTAATTTCAAATCCATTGTGAATCAATATTTTTGTAAAATACAATAAAATGAATTTTTAATGATAAAAATACAAGGCCAATTGTTTTATTATATTTAACAGATAAAATTACATTTTAAATCAATATAATCAGAAGAAACAAGAAAAATCGGTAAACATGATGCATTCATTGAAAGTGAATATAAAGGCAATTAATAATCACTATTATATCCATAACTTTATTATTCCATAATTGTAACTAAATTAAAAGTTATGGGTCAAAGCAATTCCCCTGCATTAAATGCCCATATATGCACACTTTGAATAAAAATCATGTATATTAATATTTAAAAGTTTTAAATGTGACAGATAAGCTTGGTTGCTTGTTAACCTATCTAATTGAGGTTGGGTTGTTGACAGTGCTACACGTAGTGGATGATATATAGCTAAACTATTTCTATTTTTGGTCTTAACATTTATAGTAGAGAAACTAGTCTCACAGAGTTATGTTGACAGGAAAGGAAGAAGATATTTTAAAGTAATTCAGACAGCTCAGGATATTCATTTTTAATTTTCATCCAAAATAAAGCAAGTGATGATTTATTCCCAAAATGTCTTCAAATCTTCATCCAGTTCTAACAATTTATGATGTAAAAGTTAGAGTTAAATATAAATTCTGAATTTTATATACTTGTGGGTAACAGTTGGCAAACCAACCTTAAACTGTCTCCCGTTATGGCATGGTTTTGTTGTGCATGACTGGGACACATCCTGTCCTGTCTGTGACTCACCATGCAAGCTTTGCAATACCCAAACTGGCCTGTACCCTGTACTGTGAGTCTATTGATCACGTGTTTGGTTATCACGTAATGTCAAATTGTTATAAGAACTTCTCAGCACTGATATCAGTTTTTGTACTTGGCAAAATGATAGTAGCCCAGACCTGTACTAGTCTGTGTGTCACTTTGATTAGCCCACTTGGCCCACTGGCAAGTTATTGGAATACTCCTTGGATCAGGGAGAGCTGAAGGTACAGGGAACACTGATGGAGTAGTACATTAAAAAAAACTCAAAAAGCCAACCATTACCTTATTACCTGTTTTTTAATATTTTATTTATTTATTTTAGAGAGGGGAAGGGAGGGAGAAAGAGAGGAAGAGAAACATCAATGTGTGGTTGCCTCTCACGTGCCCGCAGCCCAGGCACGTGCCCTGACTGGGAATCAAACTGGCAACCCTTTGATTCTCAGGCCGGCACTCAATCCACTGAGCTACACCAGCCAGGGCTACCTTATTATTTTTTGAAGTGACAAGAACATCTACCCACTAATTCCTTCCTCATTTTGTAACATATTATGTTCATATATTTTAAATGATACTTTTTCTTTCCTTACTTGTCCCGCCCATTTTCCTCCCCTACACATAAAGGTGGTTTACTTGGAAACTTTGTACATAAATATTATGTGGTGCCAGAAAGTAAACAAGTGCTCAAAAAATAATGACATGTTAAAAGGACACAGGAGATAATGAAAGGTGCTCCCATTGGCCAGATCTGGGACAATTGAGAAACAAAATAAATGATACTAATAGATTATAACACAGAGGCAAAAACAAATATCCATGAGTTCGTGTGATTATAAATGGAACAGATAAATGAATAGGAGAGAAGGGAAAGCTCTTCTTTACATAATTCCAATTAATAAATATAGAAGGAATAATGGGTTGAGAAAATCATTACTTGGCAAACACCACAGTAATAATTATTTCAGGGAAGAGTCATCAATGGATGCTAAAATGAATGGGTGAAAGTCGGATGAAAAATGGGATATAAACAGTCTTGAAGTGTCGAAGTATAAAAGAAAAAAATAAATATATAGGGGAGAAACCTGGCATGTACCACCTTAACCAGTTACCATCACCAAAATGAGACATATTGACATCATATGCCTCCCGATAAGGATGCACTGAGATGGACATGCCACTTCTGTGGTGTTCTTTCCAACAACTCATAACCTGAATTCCATTAGGAGCAAATATCAAACCCAAGTTGAGGCCGTTACTCTTCAAAAGTGAACTGTCCCACCATACTGTTGTCTGTGTCTATGAGTTTTTGTTTGTCTTGTTTGTTCATTTGTTGCTTTCAGTTTATTAAAAAAATTTTTAAGTGAACTGTCCCAAAATAAAGGAGACTAAGGAGATATGACAATTAAATGTGTGTGTGTGTGTGTGTGTGTGTGTGTGTGTCCCTGAATTGGATGTTGATCCAGTAAAAGGTCATGAGTAGGCCCATTAAAATAATTTAACCTGGCTGGTGTGGTTCAGCGGATTGAGTGCTGGCCTGCAAACCAAAGGGTTGCTGGTTCGATTCCCAGTCAGGGCACATGCCTGGGTTGTGGGCCAGGTCCCCAACATGGGGTACATGACAGGCAACCACACACTGATGTTTCTCTCCCTCTCTTTCTCCCTTTCCTTCTTGCAAATTAATTAATTAATTAAAAAATAATAATTTAACCAGTTTACTAGTGTTTGCAAACAAGAAACTGACTAGCATATATTCATGGTACAATGATGGGTCCAAGTAGAGTTCCTTGGATTTAGTTCTATTATTATAGTTTGTATTAAGCATTCACAAACCTTAGAACATGTTATCCCACTGAATGCTAGTTTTTACAAACCTGGAGTATTACGACCCCATTTATATATATTAAAAACTTTGATTCAGAGATATTAAAAGATTTGCCCAAGATAACTCAGCCAGTAAGTGATGAACTAAATTCATCTGTATGACTTGTGCATTTTAATTATAACGCTTCTGCCCTGGCTGGTGTAGTTCGGTGGATTGAGTGCTGGCCTGCAGACCAAAAGGTCGCCAGTTCAATTCTTGGTCAGGGCACATGCCTGGGTTGCAAGTCAGGTCCCCAGTAGGGGGTGTGCACGAGGCAACCACACATTGATGTTTCTCTCCCTCTCTTTCTCCCTCCCTTCCCCTCTCTCTAAAAATAAATAAATCTGTAAACAAAATTATAATGCTTCTTACTAATGGCATTCTCCAACAATTCTATTTTTCCCAAGAAACCACTATATAGTCATTCTGTCACAAGATTAGGAAAAAACTTTGCCTAAGTGTAAGGGTAGAAGGCTTGATGTCACTGCATGACTTACAGGATGGTCATTGACCCCAGTTCCTATGTACTTTGGAAATTGTTGGTTTGATCATCCATTAAAAAGTGTATGGACCACGGCAGGCCAAGGGGGAGGTGAGGACGGGTAGAGGAACAAGTCTGGGCAGCGCTCGGGGGTTGGCACCAGTTCACGCACCCATTCAAGTGGCACTTGTCCCAGCAGTTCTTGCTGATTGCGCTAGCAGTATCTTCTGTGCTCCTGTACCCTGAGCTCATCTGCAAACATCCTGGTGTTGGGTCTCACCATGCCTAGGCTTTGGGATGGCTTCTCGTTGTCCTCCTTTTCATCTTCATCCTTGTTTCCAACTCCCACCCCAGATCAGCCATGGCACCCAGCCTGGGGGTTGGCAGCCCAAAAAGAGGTGCTTGGCTGCAGCTTGAGCCTGGAGAGCTCAGACTGCGAGTCTCTGGACAGCAGCAACAGTGGCTTTGGGCCAGAGGAAGACTTGGCATACTTGGATGAGGTGCCCCTGCCTGACTTCGAGCTGCCCTGAGGATGAGCACCTGTGTGCCAACCTGATGCAGCTGCTGGAGAGCCTGGCCCAGGCACGACTGGGCTCGTGGAGCCCTATGCGCCTGCTAATACCAGGCCAGCTGATGAGCCAGGTGGGCAAAGAACTACTGTGCCTGGCCTACAGCAAGCCATGCAGCCTGCAGGGGGCGCTGGTGGATGTCTGTGTGGAACAGGGCGATAACTGCCACAATGTCGGCCAGCTGGCCCTAGACCCTGCCTGGTGCCCGCCTTCCACCTGACCCTCATGCTGTGCCTGGCTGGACTCATGCCTCTGGTCCAAGATCCAAGGGCTGTTTAGCTCCACCAACTCTCCCTTCAGCCAGTCCCTGTCACTGAGCACCAGCTGCTCACTGAGTGTTGAACTTGAGCCTGGATGATGGACGCTGCCTCCAATGGCAGACAACTGAACTTTTGGGGTGGACGTCAGCAGGCAGGAACTGAGGGACAGATGCCTGTCGTTATACAACTGACAGCCACCTGACGGGAGGAAGGTCAAGGGCAGGGAGTGTTTCTTGTGAAGCTCACTGAAGTATGTGTGATGGCTTCTCATTGGGGTCACAAGCTTGCCTGCCCCTCAGTACTGCGGCATGAAACAAAGGTTTAGGGGCCAACCAGGCTTCTGGCTGGATTGTATGTAGCATATACCTTATTTTTATTGTTACTGACGGTTAAGAGAACCATGGCATAACAACAGCCAGGAGAGCCGCTAGCTGGGCCACACCAGCATCTGCAAGCAGTGTGTGCGCTCATGGTAACTGGCTCTAGTGGGAGAGGGAGGGAGGTCATCGAGGCGTTTTTTGTGTCTCATGGTCTGAAGGGGCCAAATGTGTTTGGTCTTTGTTTTTGCATTTGTTTTTTTGCTCTTTATTTTGCAGAGCTTCACTACTAACCTGTTCTGGGCAATGATCTTCCAAATACATGAATTTTAAGAGTAGGAAGAGGTGGGTGTTGGGATCACTTGGGAGATCTTTGACCCTTGCAGAAAAAATACACCTAACAGCTGTGTTTGGCCCATCCCCCACTGTGTACTGAACAGTTTATCTGTGAGGGGGTGGAGCTGATTGGAGTGGGGGCTGGAACCCTCTCTCAGAGGAGTGCCATCTGGGTTCTTCATCTGTGGAACTGTTTATAAAGATACTCCCTGTTCATAAATATACTTGCTGTTTAAGCATTAAGACCAATGCAATTATTTTTTCCTTTTCTGATATGAAAGTATGTTTGTGGCCCTGGCTGGTGTAGCTCAGTGGACTGAGTGCAGACCTGCGAACCAAGAGGTCGCCGGTTCGATTCCCAGTCAGGGCTCATGCCTGGGTTGTGGGCCAGGACCCCAGTTGGGGGCACATGAGAGGCAACCACACATAGATGTTTCCCTCCCCCTCTTTCTCTCTCCCTTCCACTTTGTCTAAAAATAAATAAAATCTTTTTAAAAAACCAAAAAGCATGTTTGTTTTTTTAAGTAAGTTTATGGCTTCCATATGATTTGGTGCCAATGAAAATAGATTGAGAGTATCATTCCTTCCAAAAAGATATAGCAAAATAAAATTGATTCTATATTATTGCTAATAGAATTAGGCCATAAGCAGTATCTACCACATGTAAAGTCTCAGATGTTTTATAAACCCAGAATATTCTACCAATTAGATATTAAGTGACTGGGTTTTCTCTCTCAATGCCTGTGAAATAGTCAGTCGGCCATGAGTCTGGCTTTCCTGCCTCTCACACACTGTGATTTATGTTCCTGAACAAATTAGACTTAATTTAAGAGCAAATCATCAGCAACAGGTATAATAATCTTGGCAGAACATTTATTTTAATTAATTGCTTTCTGTCTAACATAGATAGAAGGGTGCTGATGCCATTTACCCTATAAGGATTGGTGCTGTCATGTAATTAATATTTTTTCTTCCCCTAGAACTTAAAGTCTCATCAGTTTTAAATTATAAAGGCATTGGTTTACTTCATATTTAATCATAACAATCTAAGTTCTGTGTGCTGTTTATAGAAGAAACTTGTGAAAGAAAAATGAACTTTAATCATTGCAGCATTATAGATCCCTGCTCCAGAACCATAAGCCCTTTGGGGGTCAGTGTTTTGGGACTAGGCAGGTGAAAAACCCTCCCCCCATAAACTTGCCAGTGGGTAGCGGTAGAGGAGACTTAAGTAACTTTAGAACAGTGTTGTTTTTCTTCGCTGTGGAGCTGATTATCACCTTCACTATAATTTAGAGTTTAATGAGGCTAAAAGAAAACAAAACTTTCCTCCACTCTACGGATGCTGAACACCACAGTTGTCAAGGGTACCTTGCAGTAAGTGGTAGAAAACACAACTAAGTAAACTCCTATCTTCTCAAATCTACCAACCCTCGATGTTCTTCATCAAAGATTTAATGATCTTTCCAAAGAAAAGGCAGGAACAGCTAATACTAAACCCAAGTAGGGTTCCCAGGGACAGGGCAGCGTAACTCTCACACTGCAATGTTAGCTATATCATCATGAAATTTTAAATTCTAATATGTCTTTTTAAGAAAATTACTACTTTTAAGCCTTTACATTAGATAGTCCTTCATATTCTAACCAATTAGTTGCTTATTAGTCTTTTAAAATGCTATAGGGAAATCTAAGTCTTTCCTACCTAAAGTCTAATGTGAACGTATCATATATTCTGTATAAATTCTGTAAGAGGAGGGGTAGATTTGAGAAGA
>VMDR010036544.1:0-10469 GCA_007922815.1 Macrotus californicus | reverse complement strand
CCTGAATGTTAACACTGCCCCCTCTCTCAAAGACTGAAAAAACATTTAAACATCAATTCGAAAGCCTGGCACACACAGTTATAAATTGCCATTACTTCTCTTTTTCTAGAGCTCAGATACAAAGGCTAAATTAATCAAACTCTTTAGTTCATGGCACTTACAGTTTTCCCCTTAGTTTAAGGCACTGTTGATAGGAAAAATAGCTTATATTCTTATCTAAACCAACATTCTTACTGTGATTTGCACATAAACTACATTTTTAAGATCACAACACCCAAAGTCATGTTCACAGAACTGAAAGGATACAATGAAACTCAAATCTATTTATGTATAAGAGTGATCATCTATGTCATTTCTAAAGAAACAGTTACTTGCCTCTAGCCTCTACACATACTCTGAATTTATTTTCAAAATAACTGAAAACAAACAGTTTACACAGAACAACCAGTTTATAAAATGTTATCCCTCCAATATTTCGGTGTTTTTAAAGCATGATCTCACTATATTACTTTATAACATACTAGATGAGATTCCTAGGAAACCCAAACCTTCCTGGAACCATTAAGATTAACTTTTATTAAAACTTAAATTTTTTACAAAGCACTGTGAAATCTTTTAGGCTAAAATTTCCTTTGCTATAAGAAATTATTAACATACATGAAATTAAAAATATATCTTCAATATATTTCAAGTAAAATTCAAGATAAGCACTTACTGATAGTAACTATCCAAA
The DNA here is from genome assembly GCA_007922815.1 of Macrotus californicus. Taxonomy (NCBI): domain Eukaryota; kingdom Metazoa; phylum Chordata; class Mammalia; order Chiroptera; family Phyllostomidae; genus Macrotus; species Macrotus californicus. The sequence continues at coordinate 9,736 of VMDR010036544.1, read as the reverse complement.
ACACATGTCCTTTAGAAGTTAAGCCTCAAAAAAATCCTTCACTTAAGTCCTTTAGAAAAGCCACAGACTGTTATTTACCATCTAATTACTAAAATGTTCTCCCCACTAAAAACAGTTTAAAGCCTATAAACTAGAAGGCTTGGGGTGAAAGACCCAAGAAAATAACACCAAGCAGAAAACACGGCTGCTGTTAAGGGAAGATACAGGAAAAATTAAATTGGAAACAAAAGCATGTATTAATGGTTCTTCATAATGTTGACCCTGAATCTTCAAGGTTAAATAATACTCAATATCCTTTATAATTTTAAAATGCTTAATACATTTAAGAAAATTTTTCATTAGGCTTTGTTATATTTTAAGTTTCAATATGAGTCTCAGAAAAGTAAGCAGAACTCATTCTCCAAGCTCACCTGACAGAGCAGTATTGCTACAACTGTCCATGCCACAAAACTGGAACGGAGATTTCGAATTTAACATGGGGGAGGGAGTGATAAATGAATTTATCTTAGAACCTACAGGCAGTAAATCCAGCTATTTCTTGCTAAATCCTTGAACTAAAGGGGTTGGGTGGAGCCTTTTGGGGGGTCAGAGAACACAATACGAAAATCTATAGCAAGGCATGTAGACCCAAAATTCAGATCAACTTAAGAGTGCTCCAGTGTTATTCTTAGGAGGATCTTTCCTGTCTCATCCACAACAGCCTTAGCCAAACTGGAGAGTGTTGCCAAATGCCTACTAGGTGAGAGGTAGAGAGAAAAAGTGCAATCTAATTAGCCAGAACTCAAACTCTAAGTCAATTCCCACATAATTCAGAGTGTCTAGTCCACCACAAGGTGATTATCTTTAGTAGGCTATGGGTGTCTACATTTTTCAAAGGTTCTTAAAGAACTCACAACTTAGAAGTTAACTTCGACTTCAGCTGTTAAAGCAGTGCTTATTCAGATACTTGCTAAGGAACCCTTTTCTGGTATAGGCCCAACTACGAATTTAGACTCCTCCTTCCTCCTAGAAATACGTCTAAGATTAAACAGCCCAGTCTTTAACCTAATCAAGGGCAGCTGGACGAGGTCAGGATGCCGCTTTCCGCTTCTAGTGAAGCCGGTCCCTAGTGCAAACATGCTCCTTCCCCACCGACGTGCGGGGCTGCAAAGCCCACACCAGGTGTCTGGTTACCGAAAGTCTTTTCTAGGCTGCCAGCTTGGTTTTCTGCCGAAGTCCCCAACGCCAAAAATCTCATTGTTGGAAACTGAAGGGGGAGGGGGAATCAGTAAGGAAGACACACCCCTCAGGGAGAGGAAGGGATAACTTCCCCCGTCTCGAGGGCGGTCCACCTATTTTTCAAACTCTCCCTTCACGCTGCTTCCCCGTCCCCAACCGCCCCTGACCCAGAACCGGGGACACGTACAGGGCGCAGGGAAGGGGCACTGGGAAGGGGGCGAGGGCCGGTTGGCTAAGTATCAAGGGGAAGCGGCGAGGACTGAAATTCCAGCATGGCGTAAGCATGGCCCAGCTCCGGCCCAGGGACGCCGCCGGAGACGCGCTCCCTCCATCCACCAGGCGAGGAGGCGGTAATCCGCCTTCCCTCCCGGGGGCCCTTAGGCCCGGCTAAAAATAGGCGCCTCGGTCACCCCAGGGCCCTCTTCCGCCGACCTCGCCCTCGGGAGACGTCCCCGGGGGAGTCCTCTACCGCGCTCGGAGGCGCCGCTGCAAGGCTGGGGTCGGGCCCTGGGCGGCCCAGTGAGGCCGAGCGACCCTTGGAGCCTGCCCGCAGCGGAGTCCCGACCCGAGCAGGAATCCCGCGGCGGAGACACGGCGCCGGAGGCCTACCCGGCGGGCGGTGTCCGGGCCCCGCGGCCGCGCCCCCCAACCGGTGCTGCCCTCCCGCCCGCCCCGGGACCCCGCTGTCGGCGCCGCCTTAGCCCGGCGATCCCCGGGGCCGGCGCCCGGGGGCGACGCGGCCTGCTTACCCTTACGCTGCGCGGCGGGGAGAGGAGACGGAGAAGACACAACGGCACAGGCACTTCTGCCCGAGCCGCCCGCTCTGAGACGCCGCCGCCGCAGTTACTCAGGTGCCGTCGCACCGCCCGGCACGGGGCGGGGCGGCCCGGCACGTCCTGGCGTCTGGGCCGGCGGAGCCCGGAGACCAGCCCCTTAAAGGGACAGGCGCCCTCTGCCGTGGCCTCGGCGCGCTCTCGTTAGTCCCCGCGTCCGGTTGACTCGGGATTCCGGGTCTTTCCTCCCGAGCTAACGTTCGGCACCTAAGGGGAGGATGGGAGCTCCGGAGTTGGAGGCTCTGCGGAACTCCATTCGTTAGTGTCTCTTATCTCCTCTCCTCTCCTCTCCTCTTCTCTTCTCTCTCCTGCCCCTGTCTCTGTCTCTCTCCCTCCTTACCCCAAAGCTGGTTTCGTCTTTCGTCTTGCACGGCCCTCCTGCCGAAACACCACCTGGCCCACTGGATGAGATGTGTGTGTGTGTATAGATATATATACACATATATAGATAGATAGATACATGTACCTACCTATCTATCTATATATATACCTTAAGCAAATGGTATTCCATTTCACCCTGTCCCAGATTCTTCCCCACAAATCACTGGAAAACGAACCATTTCTTTCCTCCGTCTCCAGAGTTTCTCTCTGAATTCTCCTTCAAGCAACTGTAGCTTCAAACGGAGAGAAAAATTAAAAACCGACCCAAATAAATTGTCTGCAGATATGAAGCTGTGTGTGTCTACCAGCTGGTGGGTATTCATTAAGCCAGAGTAAATTACTAGAAGCTGCAACAGAAAGGAAAGGTTGGCCAGAATCCCTGCGTATAAGTTTGCTCTTCACTAAAAAGTTGGCAGCGATCTTCCTGGTCCACTGGCAAATAAGATGTGTTGCTTATCATTACTTATTACTTATCAATTTCTCGCAGAATTCCAGGCACTGCCAAGAACATATACAAAACACGACAAGTTCTCCTCAAAATTTATGACAGCTCGGAATGATTCCAATGCATAGAGAGTGTGAATAAGAAATACATAAAATCAGGACTCATCACTAACACCTCCCCTGACATCCTAAGAGGTAATAGAAGTAAATCTTTACAGGATGAAGAGCAAAGCACTGTCTACACCAACAGAGAACTTCCTTTATATGGGCTGGCTAAAAGTGTACTATATACCTTTGAATTCTAATTATTGTTGTCTTAGCTTTCCGGAGCACCTCCAAAATACAAATGAAAACTGAAGAGTTTGTGGTAGCCTGAGATGTTGAGAATTCTGCCAGTCTTCAGCCACTGTGTTCTCCAAACATGCATTCTGTCTTACTTTAACTCCAGAAGCGTCCTCTTTTTCCTTTCTCAGTAGGGTTACTCAGCAGCTCAGTGGTTCCAATACCCTCAAAGCAACTTATCTCTAAACCACTGCTCTCTCCTGAGTGTGTGCCAGAGGATCCAGCTGTATTGAAGAACGAAGCCATTAAGTCTCTTAATACAAAGAGAGAAATGTGTCATTTCTATAATGGAGTTTAAGGACTCTTGATTAGCTTACAAACATCTAACTTCCTCTGGTTAGTACTAAAGCAGGTTTTAGGTTAGAATAAAACTTTCTATCATTTTCCTGACTTCAGTAAAACAACGGTGACATTTTAGAGGTATGCTTGTACATAAAACAGTAAGTGGAGTTTAGGGACATGTTTACCCTAAATAAACAACTTTTTATAGTAAAGGATCACTTATTTTTGTGTTCCGTTGTTTGAAATAAAGAAGCATAAATGTATCAACTATTTCAGCTTTTCTGGGTGATCAATTTTTGACTTTTTGAAAAAGAAGTGATCTATTTATTCACATCCAAACAAAAATGATTTACTAGAACTGTTATGTGTGGTAAGCCCTACTGGGAATTAAGACCTACCCTTTAAGTTTTGTTGTATAATATCATTAGCTATAATTAACATATATAATTAGTCTAAGATATAATTAACCTTGGTTGCCGCTTACTACCCTTCAATGTTACTGAAACCAGCAACTAACTTGCCTAAAAGAATTAGCACTCCCAGCATCTAAGGTACCTCTATTTATAACAACTAAGAAAATTTTTTTGAAACCAGAAAGTATAAATCTTTTACCTAAAGAGTAGTAATCTCTCTCTCTCTTTCTCTTTTCTCTGCTCTTTTATTCATGTTCTTTTCTTTCTTTATGTTCTCACCCCACTTCCCATGGCCCTCACTTTTGGCAACTACCAGCTTGTCCTCTGCATCTATGGGTCTGTTTCTGTTTTGTGTTGTTGATTCATTTGTTTTGCTTTTTTTAGAGTCCACACATGAGTGAAATCATACAATATTTGTCTCTCTGTGTCTGACTTATTTCACTTAGCCTAATCCTCTCTAGGTCCATCCAGATTGTCGTCACAAATGGCAAGATTTCATTCTTTCTTTTTTTTTTTAACACCTCACCAGAGGACACACACTCACTGATGTTAGAGAGAGGGAAAGAGAAGGAGAGGGAGAGGGAGAAAGACAGCAAGAGGTAGAGAAATGTAGAAAGAGAAAGACTGATGTGAGAGAGCAACATGGATTGGTTGCCTCTTGGGCGCACCCAGCTGGGACCAAAGCAAACCTGCACCTAGGCATGTGCTCTGAGTGCCCTGTCCACCCTGATGGGCAAACCAACCTGCAACCTTTCAGTTTACATGTCGCCGCTCCAACCAAGCCGCCTGGGCCGGTGCAAAATTTCATTCTTTTTATATTCCTTCTATACCCACTATGTTGAGAGTTTTTACCGTAAAAGGATGTTGAATTTTGTCAATGTGTAGTTGAATCTGGTTTGCTATTTTGTTGAGAACTTTTACATCTAAGTTCACCAAGGATGTTGTTCTGTAATTTTCCTTTTTTGTAATGTCTTTTGTCTGATTTTGTTATCAGGTAACGCTGGCTTCATAGAATGAGTTTGTAAAAGTTTCTTCCTCTTTAATTTTTTTGAAATAGTTCAAGAGAGATAGGTATTAACCTTTCTTTGAATGCTTGGTAGAATTTACCTGTGAAGCCATCTGGTCCTAAACTTTCATTTGTTGGGAGGTTATTATGGGTTGTTTGTTAGTTAGTTTGTTTGTTTACTGCTTCAGTTACATTGCTAGTCATCCATCTATTTCGATTTTGTATTCCTTCCTGGCCTAGTCTTAGAAAGTTAGAAATTCATCCATTTCTTCTAGTCCAACTTGTTGGCATATGATTGCTTATAGTATTCTTTTTTTCTTTAAGATTTATATTTATTTATTTTTAGAGAGGGGAAGGGAAGGAGAAAGAGGAAGAGAAACATCGATGTGTGATTGCCTCATATGCCCCCTCTTGGGGACCTGCCCCACAACCCAGACATGTGCCCTAACCAGGAATTGAACCCTTGATTTTCAGGTCAGCGCTCAATCCACTGAGCCACACCAGCCAGGGCTGTCTGTAGTTTTGGGGGGTTGTGGTGGTTGTTGTTGCTTGTAGGATTCTTTAATGATTCTTTGTATTTCTGTGGTGACAGTTCTTTCATTTTTTACTTTATTTATCTGGGTGCTCTTTTTTTCTTGATGAGTTTGACTACAGATTTGTCCGTTTTATTTATCTTTCAAAGAAGTAGCTCTTTGTTTTTTTAATCTTTTCTATTGTTTTTCAAAATTTCTATTTCATTTATTTCCACTCTGACCTTAACTATTTTCTTCCTTCTGATTACTTTGGATTTTGTTTATACTTCTTTTCCTAGTTCCTTTCAGTGTAGAATTCGAGTATTTATTTGGGATTTTTCTTGTTTCCTGAGGTAGGCCTGTATAGCTATAAACTTACCTTTTCTAACCGCTTTTTCTGAGCCCCATAAATTTTGAAAAGCTGTGTTTTTATTTTCATTTGTTTCAAGATAATATTTTACTCTTTTTTATTCTCACCCAAGAATATATTATTTTTTATTGATTGGAGAGAGAGAGGGAGGTAGCCGGAGAGAGAGAGAGAAAGAGAGAGAAGAAACATCAATATGAGAGAGAAACGTCGATTGGTTGCTTCCCAGATGCATCCCAGCCAGGAATGAGACCCACAACCTAGGTACGTGCCCTGACAGGAGAGCGAACCCACACCTTTGGGTGTACAGATGACCCTCCAACCAGCTGAGCCACCCAGCCAGGGCAGTTTTTCATTTCTCGTATTTGTGTTTTTTCCAGTTTTCTTTCTGAGGCTGATTTCCAGTTTCATGCCATTGTGGTTGGAAAATATGCTTGGTATGATTTCAATCTTCTTGAATTTATTGAGGCTTGTTTTATAACATAACATGTAATCTACCCTGGAAAATGGTTCATGTACACTTGAAAAAAAAATACGTATTCTGCCTAACCACTGTGCTATACGCCTGAAACTAATACAAGATAATATTGAATGTAAACAATAATTGAGAAATAAATAAATAAATACAATATGTATTCTGCAGGTTTTGGATAAAATGTTATATAAATGTCAATTGAGTCGATCTGATCTAATGTGACATTTAAGGCCATTATTTCCTTATTAATTTTCTGTCTAGATGATCTAACCATTGATGTGAGTGGGATATTAAAATCTCCTACTATTATTATATTACTGTGGATTTTTCCCGTTATGTCCATCACCCCTCCTATGCCACCGCCATCTTGAACCTCCCCCCCTCCCTCTCTCTCTCTATTAATCTACAAAGTGCAATTTACTTGAGACTGCCTTCTGACTGTGAGTGTGCAACAACTCTCTTTTTTCTGAATTTTGGAAATGTTTTAACACAGTACACATCTCTTCAGCAGATAGAAAGAAAGCTGGCTATTCCTGTTTTGTTTGGGAAAGACTTCCCAGAAGTGGTGAGTTATGTGGAGATTTGAGTAATGAGTGAGTAACAGATTACACCTTTTATACCACCAAATAGGGATGGCAGAGATGACAGTATATTAGAAACAATTCACAGAACTGAATTTAAAGGGTAGATTCCAGGTCCACCTTCTCCGCCCAAATTACAGAGTGGGAAAGTTCATAGAAATATCTGCAGCTGCAGACCTAGAAATAACTAGCGATTCTAATAAAGTACCTGGCACATAACTGTGCTTATTCGAGGTCTACGTTGTGCCCCCATTGACATGTAGCCTCTTCAAGTACACGGCATTCCAGTGCTTTCATCACAGATTAAAGGCCACCACAAATTATTTGCCATTCTTTGCAGGAAATGGCGGCATCTGTGTCCCTTGCTCTTGAATCTGGGAGGTTCTCTGTGACTGCTGTAACCAACAGAATACGCCACAAGTTAACACTGCCAAGTTCTGGGCCCAGGCTTGAAACTGTTCATCTCAGAGCCCTGAGCTGTCACACGAGAAGTCTAACTGCCTTGCTGGAGAGACCACGTGGAGAGGCCCTGAGATTACAAGGAGAGGAGGAGAAACCCATTTGGGCCCAGCCTTCTAACAGCCCCCTCCAAGGTGCTGGATCTATGAATGAAGCCTTCTAGTACCCCAGACCCTCCACACCACAAGCTAAATACCTCCAAGGGACCCCAGTGAGTGCCACATGAGGCAGAAACATCGCACAGTGAAGTACTGCTTGAATTCCTGACCCCATATAATTTTTGTGATTTTTAGATGATTTGTTAAACAGTAAAAGAGAAGCAGAACATCTTTCCTCCGCTTCTAAATAGCTGCAAGAAACACTAGTGTCATTTAAGTGGAAGGGAGTTTCCACTTTGCCCGTATAATCCCAAAACATCATGGGGGCCTGTCAAGGGAAATCTGGGTAGGAATGGGTAAGGGGCTGAAGCTACTTTGTAGCATAACTTAGTATTATTGAGACCACCTTCGTGTCTCCCATCTTCAAAGGCTGTCCAATGATTGGAAACTGGTGAATTTAATGAGGAAAGAGAAGCCAGTACTCACTGTGCTTTTGCACTGTGCTGTGGTTAATGTACATTAGCTCACACAATGGTCAAAGTAACCCCATAGTATGGTACCAGACTCACACTGAGCTCAAAAACCAGCACCTGGCCCAGGTCTGTTCAGCTCCAATTCCCATGCATGTGCCACTGCTCCCAAGGTATAAAACATAGGTACACAGACAATTAAAATGTGAGTTTTTATTTATATGTAGGTTTCACTTACAATATCTTTTTTGGCATTAGCATAAATCATGAGCAGATATATAACACTAAATTAAACCAACAATATTAAAAACTGGGTTCTGCCTGGTATGGCTCAGTTGGTTGGGCGTCATCCTGCAAAGAGAAAGGTCGCCTGTTCGACTCCCAGTCAGGGCACCGACCGCAGTTGCAGGTTCGGTCCCTGGTGGAGGCATGTAGGAGAGGCAACTGATGGATGTTTCTCTCCTTCTCTTTCTCCCTCCCTTCTCCTCTCTCTAAAACAGAAAGAAAAAAATAATAAAAAATAAAGAAAGAAAAAGTGGCTGCCAGCCAGCGTCATGTAAACTCTTCTAACAGAAAGAATTTAGTATTGAAATATGTACGCCTTGTCCTAGTAAACCTAGCAATGGGAAGAAAAAACCTTTAAAGCCTCTTTGACTCTTGATTCCATGATTGTGTATACTTCTTACAAAGATTTTGTTAAATATTGAATTTGCAATTGCAGAATCTGGTTTTGCGCCCCAGCTCTCCTCTTTTCTCACTCTGTGACTTTGAAAAAGTCACTTCACTTCTCAGAGCTTTAGTTTCTTCACTGACTAACGGAGGATAAGAGCACTCAGCTCCAAGGATTAATGTGAGAATTGAATGAGATCATGTATTTTTTTAATATTGTTAAAACAGTACTACTGGTTCTTAATATAAATATTAAATACGGCATTATTAAGCCTACATTATATCTGAATAATAACTACCATGTTAGCCACTCTCATATATTATGTATAATTGCTGATTCCGACAACGATCAAGTGGGATATAATTATGCCCATCTGCAGCTGAGAAAGCAGGGTCAGAAAATCGAGTACTTGCCACGGCCAAATGGCTAGTAAGGGGCAGAGCTGAATCTCAAACTCCACAGTCCATGCTTCTTCCACTCTGTCACTGCCCCACGTACCAACAGGCCAGTTTATAACCTGCTCAAACCGCATAAAGAGAAAGGGAGAGTTGACATCCTTGCCCTCACCTCAGACCAAACCACTTTTACCCTCCCGCAGGCGGGTAGGAAGCGTTTTGGGGTTTTTTGTTTTTTTTTAGATTTTATTTATTTTTAGAGAGAGGGGTAAGGGAGGGAGAAAGAGGGAAAGAAACATCAATGTGTGGTTGCCTCTCATGCGTCTCCCCACTGGGAACCAGGCCAGCAACCCAGGCATGTGCCCTGACTGGGCAATGAACCAGTGACCCTTTGCTTTGCAAGTGGGCTCTCAATCCGGAAGCATTCTTATCTGTAAAAGCCTCACATATCCATTCAACATCCTTCCTCAAACAGCTACTCCAGGGTCTAAATGTTTACTGCCCCACACTGGGGTATAACTCTTCTGTTCCAACCTCAGTCTTGGACACATTTTTAAATTCATGCTCATTGTTAAAAAAAACACTTGGCAAATAAAAGTAAATAAATAAGAGAAAGTTATATACATACACACAGCATACATACACATATATAAAATCACCTACAGATGCACACTTAGAGATAAGCACAGGTTATATTTAATTTCTTCCACTTTTAAAATCTGTGCTTATTTTTCTTGTAGTTATGATTACAAATACCAAATGAAGTAGCATGCAAAAAATTTTAGAGAAT
>VMDR010036543.1:0-10473 GCA_007922815.1 Macrotus californicus | reverse complement strand
TCCCCTTTAAATATAAACCTTCACAAAGCACCTCTTCCATAAGGTAGTAAAAGTTAAATAATTTTTATTATATTTTGTTATAGTTGCCCATTATTTTTCAGGTTGTTACCCTCAGTAATTAGCTAACTATTAATTTAAAAGGGGAGCAAAGGGGATTAGACATTAAGCTTATAAACTGGGAAGCATGAGTCTTTTTACTTCACCAGGAAGCTACAGCTTCACACTGCAGCAGATTACTGCACTGCTCCACCAGGGGAATTAACACTCTTTCCTTTACCTTTCCAGGATCAGATTGTTGAGTGGAACCAGACCCAGAAGGGGGGATGGGGGGAGGAGGGAGGTGCTCAACCATAGATGCCTGTCAGTCTAACTCGGGGGTATAAACCTATCAAAAGCCTGCTAAAGATTGGAAAGTAATTGGTTCTTTTGAAAAGCACCTGGTCGGTCCCAAACCCAAGCTAATATAATCTCAGGAGAACAAAGAAGCAATGTCTTACTTGCCCAGTAACACATTCACCTGGGGTGTTTGTGCATCCTCTCTCCACAGCCATGTGACCTTAATAGCCGCTTGGCCAATGGCCACACGGATTCTATACACAGGCTCCAAGTGGGAGCCTGAACACCTCAGGGCAGCCATGGATCACAGCCAGGAACAGAAGCTAAGATGGCCAGATGATGAGAAACAATGGACTGAACTGAACTGGCATGTCGCAGTATCTAGACATTCTGTATTTCTGGCTCTGCTCTTCCATGGCAAGACCAACAGATATGGGATGTCAGAAACTCAAGGGCAGTCTTCCACACAAATAAACCATTTTGCCACACCACAGTCTCCCATGTATGGGTCCTTAGGATGCTTTCCTTGCGATCCCGTGAAAGAGCCTGATTACCACTGACAGCAAGGTCATCCATCAATCTCCAGAATAATCAATGGGCAGTGGTCTCTCTAATCAATACTGTCTTTCCTCACTCTAAATAAAAAAAAAAACAAAACCAAAAACATAAACCATAAACTTGTCTTGTAAATTCCTTGGTATTTCCATTTGCTTGATTGTGGGAAATTACAAAGTTGTAGGCAGTCACAAATGTGGACCGATGGTCATAGCACAATCTCTCTTAAAACATGAGATTAGATAATTCTAAAGGACAACTCTATGCCCTAAAATTGCTTAATTGTGTTAAATAAGATTTTCATGTACTTTTTCAAATATAGATACGTACAAATGGAAAGAACAGCTTTAGACGTTTGCCACCATTTCTACTTTACTTGGAAGCTTTGGAAAAGTAATTATCACACTGCCTTCCATCTGTCTCTCGTGCTTTGCGGTGTCCTTTATTGGCTGTGGGTGTGGGCAGAGTGGTGCGTAAAGAGTCCGGGCTAATGCAGACAAGCAGGCAAGACTTCTATTCCGGCCTTACCTCCACCCGAGCAGCAACTTGGGCTGTGGTTAAAAAAATGTTTGGGAAACGAAAACGTTGAAACTGTTGTTTTAAAAAGTCAAAATGCAAAACCTAATATTTAACTCTAGTTAAGGCTTTACTGTTTAGTTAGTCTAAGTATTTTACATGTGCAGAGGGGCCCAAGCTTTAGCTTAAATTATATCTCCTATTAGGATGAAAACTTCTGGAGTACATCTGCTGAACTGGTAGCCAGGCCTGCTAGAAGACAAGCTGAATGAGAATTTAAGAAGATGCTGAAAGACAGAGAGAGAGAGAGAGAGAGAAGCCCAGCAGGAAAAGCCTGGCAAACAAACAAACAAAAAAACCCTGATACAGCCTAGGGTTTGTCTGAGCATTTGGTAAGGAATAGAGCTGCTAAATGCAAATTTAAAATTCATTCCATTACAATATAGTGAGACATGGGGCACAATGTTTTGGAACCCCTTTAACAGGCTATATTTAGCAGACTTTACATAAGTAAGAGAAATAAATGCAATTACTGTGATAAAACCCCAAACAACTCTGGGAACTTGACTGCCCAGAAGTGATGCTGGTGCTAAGCAAGTGTTAGGCAGGTGCTAGGCAGGTGCTAGGAAACCTGACAGACCGAGCAGACATACCAGGGCACCTGGCAGAGGTGGCGGTACCTGACAAGGGCAACAACACTCTGTGGATGCAGCAACACGTGAACGATTCTGCAGTTCCCAGAAAAAAGGACTAAGGCAAGAAAAGGGGAAAAGTACTATGCTAGGCAAATAATGGCTGCAGCTAAGGAACCTGGTTCACAGTGCACGTGTAAGAACTTTCACAGACTTTACAGCTGTGCACGTGCACATGGGGCACAAGAGCCTCTGGAACGTGAGGACTACTCTGCTGGGACCTATTTGGACCTGCAGCCTGCTGAGGCCTGGAGGAAACACCGGGGACACTTGCAATTCGTGAAATTCATCAACCGATCCTTGATTCGTACTGATCTGTCTTCACATTCTTCATTCATTTTCTTTAGCTGTCACTGCTGAGTTAGTCTCTTTTGAAATATCACAGATGTGGATATTAATGTATTCTTTGAAAATTGTGCTTATTTTTCAATGGAAGTGACTAGTATTTTTGATAAATTAATGAGGACTTTTGTTCCAAAGATCAATCCCATGCATCAGATTCTATAAGCCACAGATCATCCTTACCTAGAATAATTACTTTATATTCGCTTAAACTTTACCTTGAGGGCAAAATTATCTGATAGACTAACCATATGTTTGAGGAATAATGTAAAATCTTTCCAAATAATAAATGCTTACAGTAATGACAAATATTTCACTTTGTGTCTTTTGAACCTGTTTTTATTCCATTTAAACAACTTTTGTCTTGGAGTTGCAGAGCTGAAAATACCTCCATATGTCATATAATCTGTCCTCCTGCATTTACACAGATGGTGATCTAGCGTACTTTAATGTATCTTCAGGGATCCCTCTCTATATGCTCAGGTCAGTGTCAATATAAAACTTCCCTACCCCAGCTGGTGTGGCCCAGTGAACTGAGCACCAGCCTGTGCACCGAAAGGTCATCAGTTCAATTCCCAGTCAGGGCGCATCCCTGGGTCGCAGGCCAGGTCCCTGGTTGGGGGGTGTGTGAGAGGCAATAGACCAATGTTTCTCTCACACATAAATCTTTCTCTCCCTCTCTTTCTCTTTAAAAATAAATCAATAACATATTTAAAATAAAATAAAATTTCCCATGTGCAGAGAGAAAATACAGCCTCCTATAACCTATACTGCTTTTAGATCCTATAAGTCTTTTTGGTATTCTGCTATTCCTCTGTTTTGCCTTCCCACTGATGGGAATGGACACTCCAGGTGAAGTAGGTAGTGAGACCAGCCACCCTAGAAGGACAAGGCCAGTGGAAATAAGACATGGCCACTGAAGGGAGATAGACCCACCAAGTCTATCCCTGTCGCAAAACCTTAGTGGTTTTGTTAAGGGAACAAGGCACATACACAAATAAAAATAATATGAGTAAAAGGCTGATTGTGGTGAATTTGTGTGGTGGGCAGAATAATGCTTCCTCGCCTATTTCTTAATGATTCCCATGTCCTAATCCTTGGAATCGGAGAGTGTGTTTGTTACTTTAGATGGGAAAAGAAACTTTGCAGATGTTATTAGGTTAAGAACCTTGAGATGGGGAGATAACCCTGGATTATCCTCATAGGTGCAGTCTAATCACACGGGTCCTTAAAAATGGGGAACCTTCCCCATTTTTAGGAGTGATTAGGAGGGAGGATGGTCAAGGTCAGAAGTTGATGTGCCTATGGAAGAACCCCAAGAGAGGATGCAGGAAGGTAGATGCAACTGTGCATGCTTTGAAGGTGGAGGAAAGGTCCCTTGGCCAAGGAATATGGCAGCCACTCCATAGTGGAAAGACAAAGACATGGATTCTCCCCTAGAGGCTCCAGAAAGGAGCCAACCATGCTGACACCTTGCATTTAGCCCAGTAGATGTGCACAGACTTCTAACCTGCAGAACTATAAGATAACAAAGTTGTGCTGTTTTAACTCACTAAGTTACTGGTCATTTGTACTGCAGCAATAGAAAACTAATATGGTTGGGTCTTCCTTCTTTTGCCCTTGACATTCTATTCTCAAAATAACACTCAGAGTGATGCCATTAAAACAAGCAAACAAACAAACAGAAAACAGATCATGTCCCTTTTCTGTTCAAAATTCTCCAGTAGCTTCTCATCTCAGTCACAGTAAAGACAAAACCCTCATAATGGTCACCAAAGCCTACACCATCTGCCCCCTCATTTCTTGTCACTTGATCTCCTAACCTTCTCCCTCTCACTCTGCTCCAGCCACACTGACCACCCTTAGACCTCATCTGGTCTTAGGACTTTGAAATTGGTGTCACTATAACTAAAAATCTCTTTCCCCAGGTAGGTGCATGGCTCATTTCTGCACCTTTGTTAGGTCTTTGTTCCAGTGATTCCCATCAAGCCAATCGCCCATTACTACATATATATTGGAGTTATAACCTCTCATTTCTACCCTGCATTATGTATTCAATTGTGTTATTTTTGGGGGGATCACAACCCTTTTTACACATATTACACAACACCATTTCACATATATTTTCCTTATTTATATTGTTCTTTATCATTCGTCTTCATTAGAATGTAAGGTCCATTAAGGTACAGAGGTTTTTCTATTTTATTCATTACTGATTCTCCAGTACCCAAAATGTTGCCTGGCACATAGTTTGTGCTTAATATATATTTACTAAACAAATAAATAAAAATGTTATCATTAAAAGAGGAAATAACTTTGCATATTATTCTTTTCTTGATGCCATACTGACATTCATATTCAATGTAACCCCAGTGTGTTTATTTAAAACATCATATGGCTCTCTGTACACACCACGAATTTTATTTTTTATCTTGTGTTACTTAGATTCATAATTAATCTTTCTCCAAGACATCTCAGTTCTTCCAGTTTATTTCTCAAAAAACTTAGCTTCTTAGCCTTGGTACAATGTATGAGTGTCTGTGACTATGAAATTTGTTTTGCAACTGTTCATATCACTAATCGGTCTTGTCAGATTGGGACATACTTAGCTGTATGTGTGTTGTCTTTCCACAGCCTCTTGTTAAATCCAAATGCGTTGGACACTGGTTGTAACTCATTTCTCTGTCACTAACAATCAGCATGGTAACCAGGAATGCAGTTTGTCCTACAGACTCTGAAAAGATGTTTTTCACAACAAAATGTTTTTCAATTGCATTCCTTTCTTCCTTTTCCCTTTATTTACATTTTAACTTCATTAAAATTTGCCAAGCCTTCCCTGGAGTCAAGTCTCGCTGTCCCACCCCAAATCAATATAGCTATCATTTACTTCAGGGGTTTATGCACTGTACCTCAGTTTGAAGAGCTCATTTACTGGTGTCGGCATTTTATCATGAAACTTTAAAAGTGGATGTTGTCATTCTCGCAGAGGAATAACTCCAAACCCTTCTGCTGTCTGCCATTTGGAACTGTTTCTTTTCCAATTAGGTTTTCTACCAAATGTTATTCTTTTGTTTATTTTGTTTCAAACGAGAGTCCTGATGAAGTAGCGTATTGAGACTAATTTACAACATAAGGCTAAATATACTTTGTATTTCACAGCATTCAATAGGATGAGGTTTCAAAATGAGCATTAAACATCCATTATCTCATACGAATCTCATGTTAGTACAGAGGCATGTGTAGGGTAAAAATTGACTGACTCACTATGACTCAGGTTTACACAAATTGCCTGAGATTAACTCAGCGTTGCAGAACGCTGCTGTGGTGTTATACTGTATGGTGACACCCCACTATTGTGATGCCAACGTGGAGTTTTCCCAGTGAACCATGTTCTTTTTCCTATAATAACCCAGGTAGATGTCACCTACCATCTTACACTAAATGCAAGAAAATGTGACTCTTCAGAAGAAACCCATTCCATTATTGGTGGTGTCTTATTGTTGGGCAGCTCTTATGCCCTGGCAAAGAAATCTGCATTCTAGGGATTTCCATCCATTGGTCCTATTTCTGGCTTCTGAGGCAACACAGAATATGTATGTATGTGTGTATGTATGTATGAATGTATGTATGAATGTATGTATTTATCTATTTATTTATAGTTTTAAAAATCAGTTTTATTGAGATATCCATTTACATGCAGTCAAATTTATATTTTTAGTCTATTATTCTGTTATTTCATTTTAAATATTTTTTTCATTTACCATTGACATACAACATTATATTAGTTTCAGGTGTACAACTCAATGATTAGACATTGATATAACTTACTAAGTGATCATCTCACTATCTCATACCCATCTAACACCATTAATAGTTATTACAATATTATTGACTACATTCCCTATGCTATACTTTATGTGACGGTGGCTATTTTGATTACCAATTAGTACTTTTTAATCTCATCATCTTTTTAACCCATCCCTCAAGCCTCATCCTACCTGGAAAACTTCAAAATGTTTTCTATATCTATGAGTCTATTTCTGTTCTGCTTGTTTGCTTTTTTTGGTTTTGGGGTTTAATTGGTGCTAGATAGGTTACTTATTGCCATTGTATTGTTCATATTTTTTATCTTTTTTTCTCCTTCTTCTTAAAAAAGACCCTGTGACATTTTATATAATACTGGTTTGGTGATGATGAACTCCTTTAGCTTTTTCTTGTCTTTCAATTCTAAATGATACCTTTCCTGGGTAGAGTAATCTTAGTTGTAGGTCTTTGTTTCTCATCACTTTAAATATTTCTTGCCACTCCCTTTGGCCTGCAAAGTTTTTGTTGAGAAACCATCTGACAGTCTTATGGGAGCTCCTTTGTAGGTAACCAACTGCTTCTCTCTTCCTGTGTTTAAGATCCTCTCTTTGTCTTTAACCTTTTGCATTTTCATTATGATGTGTCTTGGTGTGGGCTTCTTTGGATTCATCTTGTTTGGAATTCTGTGTTTCCTGGACTTGTATGTATGTTTCCTTTAACAGGTTAGAGAAGTTTTCCATCATTAATTTTTACATTGGTTTTCAATTTCTTGCTCTCTCTCTCTTCTCCTTCTATCACCCCAATGATGCAAATGTTGGTATACTTCAAGTTGTCCTAGAAGCTTCTTACACTATCCTCATTTTCTTTTTTTGGATTCTTTTTTCTTTTTGCTGTTCTGATTGGGTGTTTTCTGCTTTCTTATCTTCCAAATCTCTAACCTGATGCTCTGCTTTATCTACTCCATTGATGATTCCCTATAATGTATTCTTCATTTGTGATTGGTTCTCTTTAAAAAAATTCTTTACTTTTAGAGAGAGGGAAATGGAGGGAGAGAGGGAGAGAAACATTGATATGTGAGAGATACATCATTTGGTTGCCTCTCACAGGCCTCCAGATGGAGACCTGGCCTGCAACCCAGGCATGTGCCCTGACTGGGAACAGAACTGGTGACCTCTCAGTTTGCAAGCTGGCACTCAATCCACTGAGCCACACCAGCCAGGGCAGAACTGGTTCTTTTTCATGTTTTCTATCTCTCTGTGTTTTTATGTTTTCTATGTCTTTGTTGAAATTTTCACTGTGTTCATCTGCTCTTCCCCTAAGTTCATTCAACATCCTTATAACCAGTGTTTTGTACTCTATATCTGGTAGATAGCTTGTCTCCCTTTTATTTAGTCCATTTTCTGGAATTTTGCTGTATTCCTTCATTTGGGACATGTTTCTTTTTCTCCTTATTTTGGCAGCCTCCCCGTGTTTGTTTCTATGTGTTAGGTAGAGCCACTTTGTTTCCTAGTCTTGGTAGAATGGCCTAATGTAGCTGGTGTCCTATAGGGTCCAGTGGCACAGCTTCCCTATTCACCTGAGCTGGACACTCCAAGTGTCCCACCTCCTGACCATGTAGAGTGTGCACCTTCCTGTTGTTTTTGAGCCTTGATAGCTGTTAGTAATCAATGAGAGGGATTCACCCCCCAGGCTAATCGGCTGCAAGGGCTGGCTGTGACAGCCATGAAGGATCAACTGTGTAGGGATCCAACAGAGCAGGATTTAATTTAGTGGGACTCATGTCTGCTGAGTCTGCCCCTTGAGTATGTCACTTGTGGAGGTTGTTGGTTCGTTCTTTGAAGTGATCTGAAGTTGTCCACCAGGTGTCCTGGCTCTGTGGTCTCCAAGGAGGTACAGGCCAAAGTCAGCCACCTCCTGTGTTCTGCCTGGGGCCACCTGGCATAAACTACATAGTGATTTATAGATGGCTGCCACTTGTGCTGCACTTGAAGGTGCCCAGGATAGGCTGAGCTGTGTGAACCAAGGACTGCTGCTAGTGCCAGGCCTAGGATCACTTAGAGGTACAGGGCTTGCTGAGGCCAGATTCTGCTTGTTTGAGAAATTTTAGGAAAGTCTGAATCATGAGTCAAGACAGGTCATTTGTATAGAAAAGCCACTGGAAAAAGCTTTAGTGGGACCACAAATTGGGTAGGGCAGGTTTTCAGGAAATCACAGGAAGGGAAAGGTGGGGAAAGAGGTGGGTAAACAGTGATAGCCAGGTTGATGGAGACTCAGATATGGTGCCCACCTGTTGGTTCTGCTTGGGGAATATTCAGAAAAGGAACAATGGCCTCTACTAGCACTTCTGTCTGGAAGAAATCAGTCCCTCCAGCTCTTGCCCTGATGCCAACAATTCAGTTCCTCCCCATAAGTCTTGGGCTCCTCTAAAGCTACTGTCTCAGTGCTTGAGCTCAGAGCCAATGAGCATGAGTAAGTCTGGACACAGCCCTTTAGCAAAGGCCCTCTGTCTCACTCAGTCCTAATTGCCACTGGCTTTTATAGCCAGAACTCATGGGGATTGTCTCCCAAGCACTGGAACCCTGAGCTGGGGAGCCTGGTGTTAGGCTGGGAAGTTTCACTCTTCAGGGCAGACCTCTTCACCTGAGATATCCCTCCCAATTTTTGTCCATCACACATGGGTGTGGGACCATATCATTCCATCTCTGCCTCTCCTGCCAGTCTCAATGTGGCTTCTTTATACCCGTTGTTGTAGGACTTCTGTTCAGCTAGCTTTCAGGCAGTTCTGAATGACAGTGGTTCTGTAGTTTAGTTTTAATTTTCATGTGGTTGTGGGAGGAAGTGAGTACTGCATTTACCTACCTCACTGTCTTTGCCAGAAGCCCAAAGTACTTTCTATTTTCTTCCACATTTGACAATGAAGTAACGTGACTGCATAAATACAGTTCTGGTAAAGAATCTCCATCTTGGTGTGCCAATTTTATTAAATAAATAAGTATTTAAACAAGTTACAGAACAGTGTTTCTCAAGTAGTGGGAACACACCAATGCTATGACCTTAGGGAGCCACTGTATCATCTGGTCATTGGAGTTTGGTTAAATTTCTCAGTTGTATTAAGTGGATGAAAGATTGAGAGTTAATATTATAAGGAATGAAGTCCATCTCCAAGGAGAATACATGAGCTATATTGGACTATTTATTCCTCCACTTTTGAGCTCTGGCACACATATCTTTTATGAATGCCCCCAATGGCAAGATATCTCTACCTGGTTCCTTGCTCTTTCCTGCAGCTAAACAAAGATGTCTATCTGCTGATGGACATTTATAGCAGCCATTATAACTGTAACTCCCCTTCAAAACACAAATAGTTCATGCTAAAAAATATACTGAAAAACATTTTTGATGAACGAATTGCTCATTTTCTGCTACATCAGTTTTGCACGTCCTTTAAGTCCTACAGAGTATGAAATATTTAGAGTTGGGTTTTTTCCCCACTCACCACACCTGCAAAGATGTGCCTCAAGGGCTGCTGGATGGTTTTCAAGCAATAAGTTAGGAAGAATCACTACAAGATGAAAAAAGAATTGTGTATATTTCTGCAAGTGCACCCAAAGCTGAGATGTCTAGTGTTATCAATGCTCCGCTTTAATGAGCATTAAATTCACTATAAAAGAGCCGACCAAACACTTTTCTGTAAACAAGCTTCGTAGTTAAATGCTGTATTTAGTGATTATAGAAAAGGCATTTAGTTGTAAATTTGCCTACATGATTTGATTTAAGAATATTTATATTCTATGTTATTCAGAAACCACATTCAGAGATTATCCAAAGAGGAATAAAATAAAGCAAACAGATTATATATGTTTACTTGGGTTATTTTTTTATATTTAAGATATATGTTCCAAGTTTCGAAGACTTAGAAAAAGTTCAAGAGACTGCTATTTTGTTTTATATTTTCAGAGAATGGGGACCTATTTCTAATTTAAGTTCAATAAAAATCAAATAACTCAAAAATTATTTCTAAAAGAAATTCTGTTAAGGAAAACATTTATTTAATAACATTTGAGGAAAATAACTCATGCAGGATCATATTTATTGCATATTATTAATTTATAAAATTTTATCTCAGAACAGAAAACTGCTGATAGAGATTTTAAATGTGTTTTTATTTCAAGAAGTTCTTTGGTTCCTTTGGATACAGGGTCTGAGCAGGAAAAAGTCATGTAAAGCT
>VMDR010036542.1:0-10470 GCA_007922815.1 Macrotus californicus | reverse complement strand
TTGTGTGACTTTTTCTCTCGTCAAATTCGGGAAGTTTTCCATCATTACTTTTTCAAACAGGTTTTCTATCCCTTGCTCTTCTTCTTCTCCTTCTGGTATCCCTATTATACGGATATTGTTACGTTTCATGTTGTCCTGCATTTCCCTTAATCCCTCTTCATTCTTTCTGAGCCTCTTTTCCTTTTCTTGCTCTTTCTGGTTATTTCTTTCTACCTTGTCCTCCAACTCGCTAATCCGATCCTCTGCTTCATTGAGCCTGCTTTTTATTTCTTCTACAGTGTTCTTCAGTTCAGAAATTGTATTCTTCATTTCCTCTTGGCCTTTGTTGATATTTTCTATTTCTTTTTGCATGTTGATATAGCTTGCAGTGAGTTCATTGTAGTTTCCCTGTAGTTTTTGGTAAGTCTCTGTGAGCTCGTTGAGCTTCCTCATAACCATCGCTTTGAACTCAATATCTGGTAATTGACTTGCCTCTGTTTCATTTAACATTCTTTCAGAGGCTTCCTCCTTCCCTTTCATTTGGGGATGTTTTTCTTTGTCTTTCCATGGTTTATGAGACTCTTCTTGTTAGCCTCTGCTTTTTAAATTGATCTGTTCTAACTCCTTGAGTTTATGGTGTGAACTTATGTGGTAGAAGCCCTGTGAAACTCTTAGAAAGTGTGGAAAGGAGTTAAGACTGTTATTGGGAGGGGAAAGATTGTGAGTTGGATCTCGAAAGCAGTGAGCTTGTGGGAGGTCATATCACGAGGTAAAGTGAGAGAAAAGGGTAGAAAATGTGTGTAGAGCATGAGCGAGCAGAGTTAACCACAGCAGTAATACAGTTCAGGAAACAGTGAAGTGAGCCAAGATTTGGGAAGGTTGCTGTGTAGTATTCACAATTGTATGGAACGACAATTATTTACAATAGTTATGGAGCAACAATTATATGACAGAATCTATGTGATCTGGATAAGCATAGGAAGTATAGGACCTAGAACAGGGTGCTAATGGATCCCATGGGAAGTGAAAAGACAGCAAAATTAAAAATATACCTTGTGAAAGAGAGAACAAGGGAAACCAGTCTTACAATGCAGTTTAACAAGTAAATCAAAGAAGGCTAAACAGAAAGAAGAGAAATACAAAAATACTAATAAAATAATAGATGTAAGAATAATGAAAAAATAATAATAATACATATATACAATAACTTGCAAGTTCTCTGAAGCAGCTAATTGAAATTGGTCTCACTGTCTCAGATGTTGTGCCTTCACTTTGGGTCCAGCTCTGGTCCCTTCACAAGTCCAGGTTTTATTGTCTCACTTGTGAGGATATATTAAAAAAAAAAGGGAAGGAAGGAAGATGAAATAAAAGAGGAAAGAAAGAAAGAGTAATGAAAGACAGACGTGAAGAAAGAAAGGAGTTCTTATTTAAAAAAAGACAAAAAAATATATAATAAAAAACAAAAGGAGGCCTCCTGCTGGCTTCAAACCAGCCAAGCCAGTTCCACTGTCTCTGGTACAGCGGATCTGAGCGCGCACCTCCTCTGATGCTTCCCGGGAATTGCAGGGCTTGTGTGTGAGATGCCTCTGGGTGGCAGGATCAAGCGTGCTCCCTCCGGAGCCTCCGGTGTGGGACAGATCGGGCGACCTCCGATCTCCCAGGTTCCGCGTGCCCTGCACCCCAGCCTCTGTCACTGGGACGGGAGGGGCGAGGAGCACCCCAGCGCCGGTGCTGGTAGGAGCGCAGTAGGCCCTGGCGCTGCTGCAGGAGAGTTCCCCGAGCAGCCACTGAGTGCCTCCTGGTTCTCTTCTTCCCTCTGAAAAACTCCTTTTTGCTCAAGCCTGCCACTCCATACAAGCACCTGGCCTCCCACACAGACCCGCTCTGCAACCTGACGGGGACTGATCCAGCTGAGCCGCTCACGCCGGACTCTCCCCAGCTGGACTCACAGTCTCAGTGGGTGCACACTGTCCCTGCGTTTTCGCCAGTTGGTCCTTTTTCGCCCCCTGGGACTTCAAGCACCCAGGTCTTTCCTGGTGCTGCTTACACCTTGTTCGGCAGGGGGAGGGAGCCCCTGACCCGGCACTCTCCCTAGAATCCTTCTGCCGACAGGGCACCTGCCGGGTCTGGGGCTACAGTCCCCTTGGTCTCGTGCTGGACCCAGGGATCTTATTGTCCTGAAGCACGCTCCCTACCATGTTTTTTTCAGTGTTCTTTCCTAATCCTGGTCTCCAATCTTCTTATATGCTGGATACCATTGGCTGTTCCCTCTGTTCCTCAAAAGATCAGCTAGGTATCTCCCCCGTGCACAGGGAGAAGTGGATTCTGCTCCCACCTATCTCACTGCCATCTTCCGCTCTCCCCTATACCAATTTTTATCTTTCTCAGTCTATTTTATGTCTACCAATTATACTTCTTCTTCCCTGTACCTTCCCCCCCATCCCTCCCCTCCCCCTCACACTGAAATGTCCATTTCTCTGATTCTGTTCCCGTTCTAGTTGTTTGCTTATTTTTTGTTGTTTTTCTTTCATTTTAGATTCATTTGTTGATAGTTGTGTTTGTTGTCATTTTATTGTTCATATTTTTTATCTTCTTTTCCTTAAATAAGTCCCTTTAACATTTCATATAATAAGGGCGTGGTGATGATGCACTCTTTTAACTTGACCTTATCTGGGGAGCACTTTATCTACCCGTCCATTCTAAATAATAGATAGCTGTGCTGGATAGAGTAATCTTGGATGTAGATTCTTGCCTGTCATGACTTCAAATACTTCTTTCCAGCCCCTTCTTGCCTGTAAGGTTCCTTTTGAGAAATCAGCTGACAGGCTTATGGGTATTCCTTTAGGTAACTCTTTCCTTTTCTCTTGCTGCTTTTGAGATTCTCTCCTTATCTTTAATCTTGGGTAGCTTAATAATGATGTGCCTTGGTGTGTTCCTCTTTGGGTCCAACTTCTTTGGAACTCTCTGAGCTTCCTGGACTCCCTGGAAGCCTATTTCCTTCACCACACTGGGGAAGTTTTCCTTCTTTATTTGTTCAAATAAGTTTTCAATTTCTTACTGTTGTTCTTCTCCTTATGGTACCCCTATAATTTGGATATTGGAATGTTTCATATTGTCCCCAAGATTTGTGAGTCTCTCTTCACTTTTTTGAATTCTGGTTTCTTCATTCTGTTCCAGTTGGATGTTTATTTCTTCCTTTTGTTCCAAATCATTGATTTGAGTCCTGGTTTCCTTCCTGTCACTGTTAGTTCCCTGAACATTTTGCTTTATTTCACTTTGGGTATCTTTCATTTGTTGTTTCATTTTTTGACCAAGCTCAATTAGATCTGTGACTATTTTAATTACCAGGGCTTTAAATTCTCCATCAGATAGGTTGGGTATCTCCTCTATAGGTCTCTTTCTGAAATTTTGCTCTGTTTGTTCACTTGGGCCATATTTCTTTGTCCTGACACACCTGTTAAGTTGTAAGGGGGCAGGGACTTAGGTATTAGGGCCACCCTCTTTGCTGTGCTGCAGTGCTGCTTGTAAGGGAATGGCCAGAGAGGGAACAATGCAGCTCATCTGCTTGGCTCTAGCCTACTTTCCAATGAACTCTCATGTGAGACTAGGAGTTTCTCCCACTGCAGCAACCGCTGTAGCCCACAGTCAACTCTGAGTCTCAGTTTCACCTTCAGTCAGCCCCACCCACACAGTCTGAGGCCTCGCCCGGATATTTCTGAACTGGCTCTGGCCACACGGCCTTGCCTTGGGTTCTTACTGGTCTGGTTGTTCTGGTTGATTTTTTCTTTAATTCCTTGGTTGTTGGGAGTTCCATGCTGTTTGATTTTCTAGCACTTCTGGTTGTGTATTGATTTTAGATTGGTTGTTCTCCTCCTTTTGGTTGCGCAAGGAAACAAAGGGTTTCTACCTCCACCTCCATGTTGGCCAGAAGAGAGCTTCCTTTGAATATGTATATATATATATATATTAAAACTTTTAATTTGTTTTTGAATAAATAACACATTTTCATGGGTTAACCCAATAATAGACATGGGGTGAAGAAATATTTTTTCAAATCCTGTGCCCCATCTGCCCAGTTCCTTCCTCTCCCCTATTCTGAATAAGTTATAAAATCTGATTTTTTAAAGAAAATTTCATGCAGTTTTCAGATAGTATCAAGATAGTCTTAAGTCATTTAGGGCACCAGGCACAGAATAAAAGAAGACATAAATTCCTAACCACCACACCAGGTATCCAGTAGAGACAAGAGTGATGAGTGATGGTTTCCCTCCCTTGCTCTCTACTGTAGATCTCTCCGGAGCTGTGTGCCTGCTGTCTGATTTGTAAAGAGCCACTTTCTGTGTTTCTGCATGGAGGAGAACTACCAGCACTGCTAAGCTCAATAACTGGGAGTGCTGGGAGGGCTGGCTATTGTCCCGGTGGAGTTGGTGCTTGGCTGTCCCCTCCTCCAACCTGATGACTAGTCCTTTTCTTTCTGCTGTGTTTTCTTTCCTCTTATCCCCCAGGGTAAAAGAGTCCTCAGCTTTTACCCAGCCCATTATGTTTCTTATTCATGTCTCCAGTACATGATTTTCAAGTCTAGTGGAATTTTTTTCTATGCTGGTGTCCAAGTTTGAGACTCATCTGCAGTGCAGAAGTAAAAATAATATGATATAAATCTCCATTGATGTTCCTGTGTTAAAGGGAATGTGATCTAACCTGGAGAGACTTGGAATCCCAAAATACTAGCAAGATTTATTTTTTTAACAACTTTTGTTTTTTCCTTTATTTAAAGCAAATCCTCACCATAGTGTGCATATGGGGTTTAAAAATATTGCATTGGTAAAATTGGCCTTTTAACACTCAGAACAGCTGGAAATACATCTTCCTAGTGCCATGCTTGCAACTGGACAGATTCAAATAAAAATAACCAAGTTGTAAACAGAAATATCTAATCTGGAGCCCAGCAGAGATATTAATACATAGAAGAATCTATTTGGAGGGTTCTAATTTCCCTAACAAAATATACTTCCTCCTGAGCTCTGACTTAGGAAAGTGGGGCATCAGCAAGTTGCCTTGAACTCTTCAGCACCTGTCATGATGATAAATTGTTACATGGCACATGTGTTGGAGTAAATCCCACTATCAATTTGAAGTTGTTAAGTCATTTGTAGGTTTCAGGGAGCACAGACTACCCCAAAATAGCAGCCAAATAACCTCCACCTATCATTGACACCGTTCACTGATCAGCAAGAATTCTAGTCTTTTTCATGTACTCTGAGATTTCATCTTTCAAACATCTAATTTAGAATGTGTCACTTTTGGAAGGAACATGAGGACACATTTTGGAACCATTTCTTCATAGTTGCACGAGTTGATGTGTCCCCCTGTGTTCCTTCCAAAAGTGATACATGCTAAATTAGATATTTGATATTCAGTAACCAACACTGGCTGGGTGCCCAGTATACCAGGCACTGTGTCAAGGGCTGAGGGCTACAGATAGATTCCCCACCCTCATGATGCTTGCATTTTAGCAGTGGAGACAGACAATAAACAAACATGGAAATTATTGACTGTGATAAGGAAATCTCATATGACATTATGGAATAGCATGGGGTGACAAGTTTAGGTGGGGAGCACTTTGAGGCTGGAGGATCAGGGATGGCCTCTGTGATGACATTTGAGCTGATTCCTAAGCAAGTAAATAGTTCTTCACAATCACCTGAAATCCTGGGGGAAGAGGCTTCCAGGCAAAGGGAAGAGCATATAGTGTGGGAAGGGCCCCCTTGAGGCTGGGGCACAATGACGAGAAGCTGATGCCCGGTAGGTTGAGGTTTATCCTGACAGCCATAGAGAGCTATGGAAAAGTTTCAGAAAGTGGAAGGTAGATTAAGGTGAAAAATGGATTAGGCTGGTGTAAGGAGAGGCTAGATTAAAGACTGATGAGAGTTGACCTTTGATAAGAATCAGAAGTGGGAGAGAATAAGGGAATGAATTTTATACCTTTCTCCTGAGAGACCCTATAGGATATGGGGATGCCCCTTCTGAAGAAGTAACTAAAATGACTCCCTGGTAGATGGCTTGGCTAATTAACTGTGGAATTGTTAGAGGGTCTCTGCCATTTTTAGAAGCAGAGAAAACAGGAGGAATAACAGACAGGGTGAGAGATGGGGAAGTAAAGGGAAGAAGGAAAGTAGGCATATCAGCCTGAAAGACCTCAGGGTCCTTTGTGGAGACACTAGGAGTCAGAAGATTAAAACATTGACAGTTTCTCCTGATCCACATAGGAGGCCTGGGCTGGAGACAGATTTTAGAACTCATTCATTCATTACTTCAGAATTTACTTATTTTATTTTTCTTATTTTTTTAATTTATTTTTTTATTGTTCAAGTACAGTTTATAGGGAACTGGTCTGCATGGCAGTGGCAAACGTAGCTCAGCCCTGGTTCAGAAAACCTACAGGTGTGAGGCAGCATACCGAAGGCCCAGAGACATATGAAAGGTTGCTCATCAGTACACAGGAGCCAGGCTCACAGATCATCTTTCCCATGGGGAACCAGGCCTGCATTGTATCTAGGCCTCTTTGAGGCTTGCTTTTGCTAAAACTCCTTCACCCTGAATTGAGGCAGCAAATCTTTACTGCATATCTTTAAAGTAACTTCCTAGTCTGTGCTAAGCCTCCCAAGGGCAGAGTGTAACCAGTTTGACCACTTTTCCCCTTGCATTTGCAACATCCTTTTGTTTGCTGTTTGTAAGAAGTAAACAACAACATTCTTTCCTGTGCATAATAAATGAGGACCATCCTTGATGTAATGTGCCCAGAAAAGCAATAAAAGCCTGTCCACCCAAGGGTTGGGGCATTCTCTCACTCAGAGAGTGGACATGTCGTCCTTTTTCACCACAGGACTTCTGTAGTCCATGTGAATTTGTTCGTCACATCCACAACACCATGGACATCTACATCATCAGTTGTCTTGATTTTCCTGCCACCACTTCCCCTGGCCCCACCTACCTCCACCTCTTACTCTCAAACCTACCCTCCTTTGGCTTTGTCCATGGGTCCTTCATATATGTTCCTTGACAACCCTTCCCCTTCTTCCTCCTGTTGTACCCCTTCCCCCTTCTCCCTCTGCTTCCTATCAATTTGTTCTTTATTTCAATGTCTCTGGTTATATTTTGCTTGCTTATTTGTTTTGTTGATTAGGTTCCACTTATAGGTGAGATCATATGATATTTGTCTCACTGCCTGGCTTATTTCACTTAGTATAATACTCTTGAGATCCATCCAAGCTGTCACAAAGGGTAAATGTTCTTTCTGCTGCATAGTTTTCCATCATGTAAATGTACCACAGCTTTTTGATCCACTCTTAGACTGATGGGCACTTAGGTTGCTTCTAGCAGTTGGCTATTGTACATTGTGTTGCTATGAACAGTGGAGTGCATAGGTTCTTTTGAATTGATGTTTCAGGATTTTTAGGGTATAATCCTAGCAGTGGAATTGCTGGGTCAAAAGGCAGTTCCATTTTTAGTTTTTTGAGGAAATTCCATACTGTTTTCCACGGTGGCTGCACCAGTCTGCATTCCCACCAATGGTGTACTAGAGTTCTCTTTTCTCTACAACCTTGCCAAAATTTGTTGTTTATTAATTTGGTTATGATGGCCATTCTGACTGGTGTGAAGTGGTATCTCATTATGATATTAATTTGCATCTCTCTGATGGCTAGTGATGCTGAGTAGCCTTTCATATGTCTCTGGGCCCTCGGTATGTTCTCCTGGGAGAAGTGTCTGTTCAGGTCCTTTGCCCATTTTTTAATTTGTATTGTTTGTCTTCCTGGAGTGGCGTCGTGTGACGTCTTTATATATTTTGGAGATCAAACCCTTGTCTGAGGTATCATTGGCAAACATATTTTCCCATACGGTTGGTTCTCTTATCATTTTGCTGATGATTTTTAGCCGTGAAGAAGCTTTTTATTTTGATGAAGTCCCATTTGTTTATTCTTTCCTTTATGTCCCTTGCTCTAGGGAGCATATCAGTGAAAATATTGCTGTGTGGAATATCTCAGATTTTCCTGCCTGTGTTCTCTTCTAAATCTTTTATGGTGTAATGACTTATATTTCAGTCTTTTATCCATCTTGAGTTTATTTTTGTGTATGGTGTAAGTTGGTGGTCAAGTTTCATTTTTTTGCATGTAGCTGTCCAGATCTCCCAACACTAAAACCCAAGAAAAGGGAAGACTTCCAAACTCTTTTTATGAAGGCAGCATCATCCGAAAACAAAAACCAGATAAAGACACAACAAAGAAAAAAAAGTACAAGCCAATATTGCTGATGAACATAGACACTAAAACCCTCAACAAAATATTGGCAAACCACATCCAGCAATACATTAAAAAGATTGTACACCATGATCAAGTGGGATTCATCCCAGAGATGCAAGGATGGTACATATTTGCAAATCAATAAATGTAATACATCACATGAAGAAAGGGGAAGGCAAAAATCACACCATCATATCAATAGATGCAGAAAAAGCATTTGATAAAGTATAGCACCCATTTATGAAAACACTCAGCAAAATGGGAGTAGAGGGAGTATACCTAAACATAATAAAGGCCATATATGAGAAACATGCAGCCAACATCATACTCAATGGGAAAAAACTAAAAGCTTTCCCAATAAGATCAGGATGAAGACAAAGATGTCCGCTTTCACCACTTCTATTCAATACAGTATTGGAAGTCCTAGCCACAGCAATCAGAAAAGAAATTAAAGGCATCCAAATTGGAAAGGAGGAAACAAAACTGTCATTGTTTGTAGATGACATGATAGTGTACATAGACATTCCTATAGACTTCTCTAAAAACTACTCAATCTAACAATGTATTTTAATTTACTAGAGCAGTTTAACAGGGAATGCAATAAACTACCTGACTGGGAGCATTGTCAAAGCTGACATCTCGGTATATGACCATTGAAAATCATCAATTACCACACTTTAGTGCTATAGGTTAGATCATTTTGTAACAGAATAGTTAATACTATGGGGAATAATGATCAATTTTTATTATTATTTTCAGCTACTGTGCACTCTGATAAGGCAAATCTGCTAAGGAACTTACATTATTTTTTATTCTTTCCTTGTGGGATAGTTTGGCAGGCCCTCTCCGTGCACTCTCTACCCTAAGATGTCCACATCCTAACCTCCAGACCCTGTGGTATGTTATGTTACATAGCAAAGGGGAACTAAGAATGCTGCTAGAATAATGTTGCTAATCAATTCACCTGAAAATCAGATTATCCAGGATGGTCCAGTGAAATCACAAAGGTCTTTAAGAGTGGAAGCAGGAGGAAGGAGAGGAGGTAGGAGTGATACCTTGTGAAAAGAACTTGACCTGCTGTTTTTACTGGCTTTGCAGATGGCGGAAGGGGCCACAAGTCAAGGAATTCAGCTGGCTTCTAGCAGCTGAAAATGACAAGGACATGGTTCCTCCCCCAGAGCCTTCAGAAGAAAAAACAGCCCTGCCAACCTCTAGATATTATCCCAGGGGGATTCATGTAGGACTTCCATCCTGAAAGATGGAAAACTGAAAGATAATAAATTTGTGTTGGTTAAGCCACTAGGGATGCAGTAATTTTTTTTCAGTCAGATAAAATTAACAGAGGTAGGTATCATTATCCCCCATTATGTGGCTGATGAGTCTGGGGCTCAGAAACAATGAAGCATGTTCTCAGAATCACAGAGCCCAGTTCCAATGATGAAATCAAGATTTGAATTCAAGATTATTGGAAATAATCTGGGACAGACCAAGATGTGGGGCACAGTGGTGGGGGAACATACCCACCACCTTCCCTGAAGGCTGAATAGCACCTGCCAGGGTGGGAGGTGATCCAGGGATCCCACCCTCCTGATGGCACCAGAGGTCTCTTCTGGAGGCAGGTGGAGGTGGTACTGGCAGTGATGTTAGATGTTAGATGAATCATCCTTGGGCCTTGTGCTGATAAAAAGCCAACAGGACAGAACATCAAGGAGCAGCCAAGCCTAAAGCAGACAGGCACAGACTGTGGATACCTTGTAGCCTTGAGCAGGCTGCCTAAAGCTCGACTGGTACATTGACTGACATCAGGGACAGATCCTGAAGGAGAAGACATTAGGCCAACAAACACTAGGCTCTGCTGAGATGAATTCCTCCTTGTTCTTTTCATTATTTGCACTATTATTTCTCCTGCACAGCTTTTTAACATTGTTTATTTGCCTTCAATTTGTTCCTATCATTTCACTATTTTTATATATTAAAACATTTATTATTATTTTTAGTTTAGTTTTAATTTCAATGTCATATTTTATTCTTCCCTTCTTTTGCTCCATTTTACCTTCATCCTTCTTTCTTTTTTTAAATTTTATTTTTTCCTTTTCTATACCTTGTTTCTATTCCTCACTCTTACTATTTGTGCTCCCTCCATCCTCTCAAAACCATCTTTCTCTCCATTAGTCACCTCACATTCTTTTTCTTT
>VMDR010036541.1:0-10467 GCA_007922815.1 Macrotus californicus | reverse complement strand
ACACAGACACCCACATACTTGATGTGCAGCCAGCATGCTTCTGTGCAGTGTAATAGAACCTTATCACTTCTGATCTGTCTTGTATTCACTCTGTTTGCTTTGTGTTTATACCTTTCTAGTCATTAAATTATGTTGACTATTATCCCTGTTTACACATACACACATATGTACGTCTAAAAGACAGAACATATACTGTGAAAAATATCTGAGATTTTACTGAATAATAAATGAGTATTGCGACTCAGAATCTTCCTAAAGTAATATCTATTAGAGTGCAAATCTATATAAAAGAAAGTAAAGACAATGTCATAAACTTGCTCTTAAACAGTCTGAAAAATACCTTCAGTGAAGACAGGTTGTCTGTCAGGGTAGGGAGGACAGTCTGGAGAACATGAGTCTTCTGGTGTGTATGGAAGACTCACAGAGTCATTGACATATGGTGAGTGCAAAGAAATACTTAGAAGTAACACTCGAGATGTGACTATCACCTGAAGGAAAGAGGCTCTCTCTGAAGGCCATAAGAATCACTGAAGTAAACTGAGCTTACAGTAGGAAAATTCAGATTTCTGATTCAGGAACATTTATATTATCCACACATGTAAAGGATTTAAAAGGTATTCAGAGGTAGGAGACTGCATTGTTTTCATCCAGTCTCAGTGTCCTTGAATAAACAATACCAATATAATTCCACAGAAATGAGTTAGGGAAATATTTTTAATTCTTGAGCTCAGATAGCATGTCCTTTCTGACAGCATCAGTGTACATGAAGAAGGTTGGAATAGTGGAGACTAAAAGATGTGCTTAATTAGTAGAGCTTCACTTATATATGAATCTTTATCTTACTCTCCATTGGAAGAGCTGGATAACTATATACAGAAAGGTAAGCTAGATTAGTTATTTTGTTCAAAACTAGGATATTAGAATCAAGTTATGGTTGAGTGTAGAGCTACTTTTTGCTGCTGAGGGTCAAAGTCAATAAATGATTATAGTTTTAGCATTAAAAGTCTGGGGAGTCAAACAGAGTTGACAAATGACAGTGCACCAATGGGTCAGAAGTTTGGGGAGCTGGGCTGAATAAGCCAGTATGGAGGTGTGGGGTAAGAGTGGTCAGCTGCTTAAATAAAGAAGGTGTAAAAAAGGAGTCGGCATCAAGTGAGGAACAAGAATTTTTTTTTTCAATACCAGCATCCAGATCTAACAAATCCAATCTATATTGACATAACCTGAATAAATATTGAACAGCAGTTGGTGCTTTGAGATCTGATATTGTAGAACCCCATACAAATACAAGAATAATGTAATATTTGAATTCAGTAAGTGAAATACACCAAGAGAAAAATAAATACCACAAATTTTGCTAAGAAATTTCAAATTACTTCCCCCAAAGAAATCAAGTGATAGGAAAATAACTTCTTTTCTGCAGCAAAAGTCAAACAAAAGGAAATGTTGCTAATTATCTTTATCTGGAAAGTTCATCAAAGACCTGGCATTTTCATTTTCGGGTTTGTGGTTAACATGATTCATTGCTCTGCCTAGATGTTCTTCAGTTTCCCTCTAATTATTGCTTAATTATGGTCAGCTATTTGAATGGTTTTAAACTCAAGGAAGAGGAACTTTTTAAAAAATGCCAGTTGTTTAATCATAGCTTGTGGTAACATAAGAAACAAAATGATAAAAAAAAGTTGTTATTGCAAATGGTGTCCAAGTCCAATCGCAGGCCCACTGTCTTCCTCGGTATGTGCTCTTGTGGCCTGAACCTCATGGTGCAGATAGAATCTAGAATGCTTAGCTCCTCCTGGAGTACTCTCCTTTAACTATGCACTTGCATCCCTTAATTCTAAGACCTGTTAAAATTTTATTTTCTATCAGTCTTAGTTTTAAATTTCTCCAGTGGAGTTTATCATTGAGTATTCCATGCAGCCTATTGATACTGAGTAGTTATAAAGAATTATAGGAGTAATTCTGTTATTAACTGTGATTCAGATTTCTAATACAAAGAAAACACCTTTGTTGCATTTAATTTTTTAGAATATCTCATAAATTTGTTAGTTCATTATTTTAAGAGAACTTATAGTTTTGTGTTGTTGTTGTTGTTTTTTAAAGCTACCCCTGAGTAGTTTATAAGGGTAATTGTGGAATGGTTGCAATGGACTATGAAAATTTGAAGTGCTACTGATAAAAACTGACATGAAGAAGGATTTAATGTTCAGAAGTTCAGTGCCTGCACATGGAGGATGAATTTGATTACTCCTGAACATCATCTTCCATAGAGACTAAAAAATATAAAGAGTAATGAGACAGTATAGTGAGAAGCTAGGAAAATTCCTGAACAAGTGGAATAGGGAAATTGGGACAGACAGCTGAACACAATGGCTAAGCACTTTACAGCCAGATACAGAAGGTCATTTCCCTAGATAACATGTAGGCCTCAGGAGCATGTCACCTGCCCAGATGAACAGCCAAACCAGGTGGGTGACACCAGACCCAACTGCAATGATTATAGATCTCCTACCCTGTCACTGACCAATCAGTGGAGATCATGACCTTGGAAGGGCACATCTGGAGAACTGATAAATATTCTCCTGAAACCTTCCCAAGACTTCCCCTAAGATTCCCACATGCAAGAAAGAGATAAAAGCCTCAGAACAAAGACCCAAGGAGCATGCTGGCACCATTTCCTTTCCCTTCTTCTTCCCCTACTTCTTTCCTCACAGGCACAACATCTTCTCAACTCTCAGGCAATGGGCAGTTGGCAACTTGTCCCAGGCTAATCAATCCCCTGAACTGTCCCCAAGACCTACTTTTCTCTCACTTGCCAGTGAGCTAAAGCAGCCCAGTCTAGGCTCTCCTGGTGCATCTTCTATGCTAATCCCTTCCTTGTATCACTCTCCCCAGCTTTAGTAAATGGACCCTACATGAAGTCAGGAACCCACACACTACAGCTGGCCCTACGCAGGCCCACCCAGGGCCAAGCCCTTGTCTGGTAACAGTAGTTCCATATATTGTGATTACTAATCTAAAGAACCAAGGAGAAAAGCCTATGCATGAATTGAGAGAGTGTCTGTGATATAGAGAGAAATAAATGTAAAAAGGGTTTTATTTGAAAGGACTTCAAGATAAATGCAGAAATAAAATACAGTGTGCTTTTTTTTTGCATGGAATTTTGAAAGATTGATGTAGAAACTAACACAGTACTCATGCTCAGAGAAGTCACTCTCTTTTTGTCATAAGTCAACTATATACCCGCATGCTCCGTTCCATTAGGTAAGTAGTATTTAAATCTGGCTGCACATTGGAAAGGCAGTGGAAATACCTGAACCCATGTTGCACCCATGGAGAGTCTATTATAGTTGTTTTGGAATGGGGTTCAGATTGGTAATTTTTAAGAGCACCCCAGCTGATTCTAATGTATAGAAAGGGTTGGGACTCATTTATTATATTAATTGATTTTGGGTCTCCTACTATGGCTATCTTTGTGTGGTATATTTTTACTTTACTTATTTATTTTCTTAGAGAGAGGGGAAGGGAAGGAGAAAGAGGCCAAGAGAAACATGGATGTGAGAGAGAAAAACATCGATTGTTCGCCTCTTGCATGTGCCCAACCTGAGACTGAACCTGCAACCCAGGCATGCACCCCAACTGGGAATAGAACCAGTGACCACTCTCTTTGTGGAACCAAGCCCAACCAACTAAGCCACACTAGTCAGTGTGGCTATCTTTATGTTAACCTCACATAAATGAACTCTCTCCCATTTTATTAGATAAAAATAAAAGCAAATATTTATAATATTTCTGCCTTTTTCTAGAAAAATGATTTCCTTTCTAAACCTGCCATGTGGCAAGCAAGAAAAAAAATCATTCACTCTGGATTTGAAGACGACATTCTCCAGTCTAAATCCCCACATAGGACTTGAACAGAGCCATTTGATACATACACACAGTGTGTTACATTGCAAAAGTGCAACGCTAATTTAGCAATTCTTTCTAGCATTGTGTCTCAGCTGACTTACCCTAGAATGGGAAAAAGCAGTCCTCAGTTTCAGAAGGCCTCCAGGGGTTACCCATTCAATTCCAACGAGAAGCCAGTTGCAAGATAATAGCTGCTTTACAAGCGGTAAATTTGATAGCCATGCTTGGGAGGCCCAAGGCCTCAACCTCAAGGGGTACCTCTAGATAGAGGGGGCTTCCCTCCTCAGCCATAAGTTCCAACCGTTCAATTCTCAACCAGGAGGACTTCTAGTTCAAAGCGGTTATTAGGGTTGTGGGTTCCCCAGATCACACTTTTCTTCAGTAGCTCTTTCTGATCAGAAGGCTCCCCTCTGTATTCACGGGGTAGAGATGTACAAGCATATAAAATATCAATACATTCTGAAAATTCAGTAGAAACCACAAAAAACAGCACTTTGATCTGGCCCAAAGAGTCAAACCCACTAGTGACATCTCTTTTTCTTTCTTACAATAAATATTTTTCAAATGCCATCAGTTGAATTTGGGTGTCCCTTTGCTCATTAGCCTAAGTAGGGTGGTGACTTGGGTGCATTTTACAACAGTTCCATAAAAGTTTGTTTTCCTTCTCTCTGTGAGTTTTTCTATCCTAATTGGATGAGTACAGATGACCTTCGGTATTTCCTGAAGATAGGAAGAGACCAGCCCCATCCCTATTTAACTTGTTTTTATAGCAGCTGAGTTTGGGGTAAGGAGAGTGGTCTCAATCAGAGGCACAAAGAGTGAAAGAAGTTCTATTGTAGTCAGCAATACACATTTTCCTTTGGTTTCAACAAGTGTGGCAGCAACAACTAGCTCACTCAAATGAAACTGCCATATCTTCTGTTTATACCAAACCCTACACTGGCATGTCTTCATTAATAACACCATCTGTTTCGCTTTGGATATACTTGAATTATTGGTGTAAAATGAGTTCTTGCAGTATCATGAGGAAGAGAATTTCCTGAGGCCTGCATGGGAGGCTGGGGCTCCATGGTAAACTTTATTGATGATGTAAACTTAAGGGGAAGTTCCTGACTTCCCAATAGTTCATCTCCATCCACTTCGCCATGGAAAAAGTCCAGTATTATCTTCATTATGGCCAGGATAAATACCACTGCCCCAACTTTCTGCTCCATATTAAAATACAGTCTAGTCCAGCATCCGGCTAGCTTAGCTTGTGTTTCCAGCTGTGGTGCATTGCAGTGTTGTGGCATTAAGGCTCCCTACTGGAACCTGCATGTGGAGTCTGCATGATCATGGCCCACATGGATGCTAAGGCCACTTGGCTATGAAGAGAGGACATGTGAGTGCATGGGGTGAGTGCAGGTTACACACGAGAGAGAGAGAGAGAGAGAGAGAGAGAGAGAGAGAGAGAGAGAGAACGTGCTTCTTTGTTCCCCTGGGATTATATATCTTAGGCTTGGAAAAGACAAGAAACTTTTTCAAAATAACCAATTTCCCCTAGTTACACTGATAGAACTCTACGGTCCAGCATCTCCCCTTGTGCCTCCCAACAATTTAGGAGGGGGGAAGGGAGGAGTGTTAAACCCCTTGGAGGAGCAATGCTTTAATCCCTTGGGGTGTGAAGCTGTAGCTTCCTGGCTAAACAAGTAGGCTAATGCACCCCAGTTTATTAATCTCAATGTTAAATCCTTTTACTCTCCTTAATTTTATTTATAATTAGTTAAATACCAACAGTAATGCCTGGATTCCATAGCCTCAGCCTCATTGCTTTCCAGCTGTGCCCGTGGTGTTTACGTTCATTGGCTAATTTGGGTTTGGCTCACAGAGTGTTATTTTTATTTTTGTTTTTATGAAGTCTCTCAGAATCCGGGGCATCTGCTGCTGTCTTTCTAAAAATAAGATCTAAGTTCTTACCCAGTTTCAGTGTAAGGGCCAAGGGAGTTCCCAAGGTGGGAGAGATGACCACAAGAATTTAACTAGATTTCTTTGGGCCAGTTTTTCATTCTCCATTGGATAGCCTTCATCAGCATTATAAACCAGATCCAGTGAGGTAGTATCCCAAATATAATTAATACTTCATATAGGGTTTCCAACAGAAAATGGTATGTCAGAGAGAAATCTCCCTAAGAGAATCTGAGCCCTTTTATTGTTATCCCCAAATGGATCTAAGTCTGACATAATAAACTGCAGGTGGCCAAGGGTGGGAGTAATGGGCTCAGCCGTGAGACCACACAGCTTTTGCCATTCTTCATTAAGAAGAAATAAATAAATGTTCTGTACCTGCTCCCATCCTGCAAGTAAACCAGGCATTGTTTTAAAGTTTCACCTACTTCTATCCATAGAGGTTGTAAATTTCCCACTTTTCATACTCAGTGTAGAAAGACATCTCTATAACTTTCATCTGAAAAAACGGTTTCAGATAAAACCTTCTGCTGCTAATAAATTTTTTTTGTTTTGGTTGTTATAATTAAGTGGGCCTGAGGCTAACCACCAGATAACTCATCTGCTAGGCAGTGAGTTAACATCACCAAGGGCATTGTCTTTGAACCTATTTCTGCCTACTTAGCCTTTAACCACATTCCTACTTTTGGCTCACGGATAGGCAATAAATGGAGGAACATTTATTACCTGGTTGCCCATGCCATTGGTTCAAAATTTTGCTACCAACCCTGTGGACTATCCTTAAATCCCATAATTTGGTCCAGGAGGTGGTCATCCTTCCTCTTTCATAAAGTTTTGTCAGTGAACCATATGATCTTCATCAACTGGCAAGGAGTATAAATTATCTGAGATTCTGCCCCAATTGTAAGGCAGCATGTTTTCTGCCACCATTTCATGGATGCTACCCCCCCAAAAATAAATAACCCCCAAACAAACAAACAAATAAAAAACTCCTGGGTCAGAAAAGAAGGACATTATTATTCACAACAGTAGCAGTAGCCTGAATAGCAGCACTTTTGCCAACTCTTGAACCCTAGATCCCACAGGGTGAAGAGAGTAAACTGAAGAGAGTAAAGTGACACCTAACATCCAGTAGGATGTCCCAGCTAAAGAAATGGGACATTATTGTAATGGGCTATAAGCATTCCTGCCTCTGATCCGAAGCTAAGTATGATCTCTGCCTTCCAAAAGTGTTTACTGGAGGTTCTTAAAAGATACTCTAAGACTTCCAGCTAAGATGACTGCCTAGGCAGACATGGCTTGCCTCTATGCACAGCCACAACAAAATTACAACTAACATATAAAACTACTGTCACTCAGAACCAACAGAATATGAGTTGAATGGAAGTTTGACAACTACAGAATTAAAGTAACCACATTTATCCATACTGGTAAGAGGAGCGTGAGAGTGGAACAGGCTGGCTCCATATCCAAATGTGGGTAAAACTTTGAGAGAGATATCTTGGGAATGAGAAGTCCCAGCCACACACCAGGCCCCCCAGCCCAGGATTCAGTGACATGAAGATAAGTCCCCACAACTTATCGCTGCAAAAACCAGCAGGGATTGAATCGGTCTAGAACCCCAAGCAGTTAAAGAACGCACACATGGACTCACCTACTCAGACTCAGTCCCTCTGAGCTGCAGCACTGGGGTAGCAACATGAAAGGCACCAGTGGCATACTGGGTGAAATTGAAGTGTCTGGTATCAAAGCGAAAACAGGCCATTGTCCCTTTTCTAAACCATCTGCCCACAAAGCCACAGAACTGACAAGATGGTCCTATATCTGAGACTACATCAACTTGGCTAACACTGTTTGACCCACCTTGGAGATCAGCCGAATCCACCTGACCCAACTTACGGGCCCACCAAAGCATCTTTTCCATATAAAAGGCTGGTCTTGGCTCATACTGAACAACTTCCTAAATCCTCTCAAATAAGGAACAGCTGGCCTCAGTGAGCCCTTGGCCCAGCACTAGCAGCAGCCAGGCTAGATTCACAGCTTGGCTTCACCTGGGAATCTTCAAGTGTAGCACAAGTAGCAGCCATCTCAGATTGTTTAATAGCTCAGGCAGAGTGGCCCTGGGAAAAATACAGATGGGGCAGATATTGGCCTGTACTACCCAGGAAACCCCAGGGCCAGCAAATCCAGTGGACAGCTACAGAACACAACAGAGTATGACCACCCTGCCCCTGCATAGCTGATCCTCCATGGAGGGCAGAGGTTGGTGGTAAGTGGTCACAGCCAAACCTTGCTGCTGACTGGCCTGGGTAAATCCCTCCCATTAACCTGCCAACAGCAGTTAAAGTTCAACTACAAGAGGAGCGTGTACTCAGCCCACACAGAGTGTGCACCTCAAGTACCCAGCTTGGGTGATAGAAGCTATGCCACTGGACCCTACAGGGCACATACTATATTAGGCCACACTACCATGATATGGAGGCAAAGCAGCTTTATCTAATACATAGAAACAAATGCAGGGAGGCCGCCAAAACGAGGAGACAAAGAAACATGCCCAAATGAAAGAACAGATCAAAACTCCAGAAAAAGAACTAAATGAAATGGAGATGAGCAATCTATCAGATGCAGAGTTGAAAACACTGGTTATAAAGATGCTCAAGGAACTTAATGAGGACCTCAGCAGCATAACAAAAGATCTGGAAAGAAACAAAAAGTACACAACTGAAATAAAGAACAATTTATAGGGAAACAAAAGTAGAATGGATGAAGCAGAGAATCAAACCAATGATTTGGATGATGAGGAAGTAAAAAACAATCAATCAGAACAACAAAAAGAAAAAATACCCCCTCCCCCTCCAAATGAGGATAGTATAAGCAGCCTTTGGGACAACTTCAGGAGGTTCAACATTCACATCATAGGGGTGCCAGTAGGAGAAGAGAAAGAGCAAAAAATTGAAAATCTATTTGAAAAAATAATGAGAGAAAACTTTACTAACTTGGCAAAGGAAATAGACATACAAGTCCAGGAAGCACAGAGTCCCAAACAAGATGGATACAAAGAGACCAACTCTGAAACACATCATAATTAAAATGCCAAAGGTTAAAGATAAAGAGAGAATCTCAAAAGCAGAGAGAGAAAAGAAGTTAGTTAGCTACAGGGGAGTTTCCATAAGACTGTCAGCTGATTTCTCAAAAGAAACTTTGCAGGCTAGAAGGGATTGGCAAGAAGTATTCAATGTGATGAAAAACACGGACCTGCAACCTAGATTACTTTTCCAGCAAAGCTATCATTTACAATCAAAGTGTGGATAAAGAGCTTCCTAGACAAGACAAAACTAAAGGAGTTCATCATCACCAAACCATTATTATATCAAATGTTAAAGGGACTTATTTAAGAAAGAGAAGATCAAAACTATGAACAATAAAATAACAAAAATACATATCAATAATTGAATCTATAAAACAATCTAAGCAAACAAGAACAGAGACAGAATCATGGATATGGAGAGTGTTTTGAGGGTTGCCAGGTGGGAGGGAATATGCGGGAATGGGTGAAGAGGTGAGGGGATTAAGAAGTACAAATAGGTAGTTACAGAGTAGCCATGGGGATGTAAAGTACAATATAAGAAATGGAATAGACAAAGAACCTATATACATCACCCATGGACATGAACAATGGTATTGAGATTGCCTGAGGGAGTGCAGGGTGCTGGGTGGAGGCAGGCAAAGGGCCAACAGGACAACTGTAATGGCATAATCAATAAAATGTAATTTTTAAAAAAGATAATATAGAACAAAATCAGTCAGTTCTTCTCTCAGGACCTGCTGATATCAAACACACATGTAAAAATAAAGAAATGTCAGGTTGGACAACACACTATCTCAGGCAAATTTTGTTTATAAGCCACATGCCTAAAACCAAAAGATGGAGAGATTGAAATTAACCCTCTTCTTTGAGATTATTTTTCCCTTCTATAGTTGCCCATTGCTTTGAGTTTGTAAGGCTTAGAAGAGGATGAAATCAGGATGCTCACGGGGGCAGCTTCAAATCATGCTTTTGTTGGGTCCACTTTATTCCCCCGATGAATTCTGGGGCAGCCCTAATGTTATCTGTCAACTCACCCCTTGATATGGGGCTGAATCTCCTGTTTAACTGTATCATGCAATCCATCAACAGAAACATGGCAAAGAGCAAGACCTCAACTCAAAAGTTTGTTCCTAGACAGTTCAATTACACTGACTTCTTACCCTCCTATACCCCAGCTTTTCCTCTCCCTCCCCAGAAAGTTCTTGTAGTGTTTATTTTATTCTTCTGATCATTCAAAATAATTTTTCTTTTGTGACATTTCTAAGGTTGGACTAGGGCAAGGAGCCAGCAGCCTGACCTAGTGTACCATCTTGACAGCAACAGCATCTGTTCTGCTTTTATCTTTTTAGAGTTGTTCATTTTCTTGTCCATTTTGGCTCAGAACTGATAAACTCATCTTTACTCAGTTATACTGAATGTCACTCTTTTTATTTACTATGTAATTGGATTTAAAGCTGATCATGTTAGGCATTAAAGAATCAATATATTATTTTTTCTTGCTTTTGTTATTGTTGCTTGTTTTCTCT
>VMDR010036540.1:0-10467 GCA_007922815.1 Macrotus californicus | reverse complement strand
ATTTAGGATGAGGCTAAAGTAAAGTGTGAGCCCATGTGAACGTAGAATGCAAACAAAAATTCATGATGACAGAGTGAATAACCAATGTTGGAAATAACTATTAGTGTCACTATTTGGCTGAAAGATGTCTGAGACCCCATCACCTTGAGAATAATATTCAAGCTCCTAAGTGGAAATCCTCTCTCACCTGATCCACAACTACCTATTTAGCCTCACCTTCACCTTCTAAAGCCCAATGAAGATGGCATCATTTCAACTGTAGTGTGCTAAAATAGAGGAACCACAGATGAACGCAAGGTGGTATCTCAGAGAGGCCCTCCGTTGAAACAATATTTAGGTAAGTTCATCATGAGCAGATGAGAGGTCTTCCCACTTAAAGATGCCAAAAATTAATTTTCCAGCTCTTCTCAGAGCTGATTGCATTCAGAAGGAACATTTCATGTGAGTTCAGTAGACTTTCATGGTTCGTCATTAGGTAACATGTCCATATACCGATGTGTCACTCTCAGAGCCTTTGGCACTGCCCTTCTGAGGATGAAGCACCATCTCTCCTTGAAGGCCCTGCACTGCATATCACAACATAGGCTCATACATGACCTGGCCATCTCTGCAAAGGCTCAGGGCCTTCCAGAAGTATCAGCATTTAGAATTGGCATATCACAGCTAGAATAATACTGTTTTTCATTTACTAACATTTTAGAGTATGCATAATGCTTAATTTTATAAAAACTGAAGGTGTAAAGATATGACAAGAAACAAAAATAAATCACTCATAATCTCACTACCTAGAGACAGAAAACACTAATGTTTTGGCACATTTCTCCTCAGTTTTTTCACTTGTCTCCAATACCAGCTTTAGATGCTGTACTTGTATTCTGCTTCGTTCACCTACCATTACTCTTCTTAAGTATTAATTGTATTAACTATACCTTAACCACCAGCTATTTCACTATTTCTAGGATTCTTATTACACATAATGTTGCAATGAACATTTTTTGTACATAAAAACATGTCTGCATTGTAGATTCTTTCCCTAGAACTGATACCTAGATGTTAAATCATAAGTTCACAAGTTACAGATATTTTATGGCCAAA
Source organism: Macrotus californicus (assembly GCA_007922815.1). Taxonomy (NCBI): domain Eukaryota; kingdom Metazoa; phylum Chordata; class Mammalia; order Chiroptera; family Phyllostomidae; genus Macrotus; species Macrotus californicus. The sequence goes on along the minus strand of VMDR010036540.1, from coordinate 9,372 downwards.
GTAGAAATCCTCCTGTCACTTGACTTCTATTTCACTGGTTTTTCTAATTTAACAAATTATTGTGCTTCTTTCTCAAAATCCACTTGAAAAAAATCACAGGAAATTTCTCTCTCCAGACTGGCACAGTATATTCTCAACAACACACAGCTGAAGCCATTGATGCTCTAGAAAAGTCTCTTTAGAATCCCTCAGAATGTACCTCCTGATTCCCCCTTGTCCTGATATCGAAAATCTAGATGTCCCTGTTATTGATTTGTACCTGAATTGCACTGCCTCATCCTTTTGGGTTAATACTTTGGTGGGACTCTCTGCCATCTTTCTGTTTATTATTTTAGGTAAAATTCTGCAGGAAACCTTAGAGTTTGGGCAAGGATTAAGATATTTTAACTGCTGTGCAAATATTCTGAAGCCTTTATTTCATGGTTTTCACTGATCCCATTGGAATAAGCTCATTGATAATGGACACAATCACTACAAGAATCTGTACCTTCATTTCTGGGATGTAGGTGACATAGTCATGTGGCTGATCCTATCCTGATTTTATGCAAATCACAACTAACTCCTGCTAATGAGCGGGCCATATTTTCATGAGAAAAATAATATGCACCATCCTTCAGGTGGCCATGGCCCTGCATCAGAGCTCACTTGGAGCTCAGTCCTTACCTGACTCTCCGGTGGGCACCTCAGTGTCAGAGCAGGTAGATGGGGCCCTTGATATCATCATCCCAGCCAAGGACTTTTCCTGTGTTGTAAGCATGACCCTCCATTTAAGATTCTCCTCTCAATAGTCCTTTGATATGAGTGATTTATGGTATGCTCCTCAGATGATGTCTCTGGACAACAAAGTACAACCAGATATGGAAGAAAAAAATAAGCTGGCAAAGGCAAGAAAGATAAGGTCCTGTCTCCTGTTTCTCTGCCAGAGGGGATTTTCTGATGGGACTATGAGAGCAGGAGTAACGTGCTTCTTCCTCATTCCCCTGGGCTTTTCATTGTAGAGTCGGGCAGCCAGTGGCTGCCATCTGCATACCTCTGCCTGAAGGAGCTTCCTTGGTGGTCAGAGCCCCTTGAGCACATCTGGCCAGACAGCTAGAGAACTAAAACCTCTCCTAACCAATGACTGACAAAGCGAGAATTGGTGTCTAAGTAGCCCATTTGGCTTGCCTCTCAGGTAGGATAACTTTGCAGCAAGTCTTCTGTCCTGGCTCCCAGGGTCTCCCAGGAGGAAGTCCAGTTCCCCGCAAGGGTAGCTCACCTGCTACCATACGTTTTTGTGGCCTCTTCCATTCCTTGTTCCTCCTCTTTTATTTCTGTTTTCTGGAATAACCTCTGATATTAGCTTGCTCAGGCTGCCATAACAAAATACCACAGACTGGGTGGTTTAAACTTAGGAATTTACTTTTCACAGTTCTAGAGACTGGAAGTCCAAGGTGCTGGCAGTGCTGGTGTCCTTGGCTTGCAGATGACTGCCTTCCCCCTGTGTTCTCACATGGTCTCTCCTTGCATGAGCATACCTGGTGCCTCTCAGTAGGTCCTGCTCTCCACCTCTTATAATAACATCAGTCAGATTGAATTAGGGCCCAGCCTAATTCAATCACCTCTTTAGAGGCCCCATTTCCTATTACAGTCACATTTTGGAGTGCTAGGGGTTAGGACTTCCTCACATGAATCTTAAGGGGACACAATTCAGTTCCTAATAGCCACCCTAATAAACTACTAGTTCCTGAGTCCTCGTTCCAAAATATGACAACAGATGAAATAACCATTCGAATCAGCTGAATTAGAGAAGAATTGGGAGGAGGCTCAGCACCTTGTTGGCAAAAGAGACCTAGGAGGAAATCCTATGTTGAAAATGGTTCACAGTTACCCTAAAGAAGGCCAGGGTGAGTGGAGAATTTACCAGCTTTATACAGTGAGATCAGGTTAAATATTGCTCATTTTGATTACAAATCTTCCTAACATAATTCCTCTGCAGTAGGTCTTGCAAGATATATGCTGAAAAAGGTGGGAAAGAGCACCACCTGGTTTAGTGTAATATATATGTCTATAAAAAAACACATCCTCAACAAAGCAGGGTAATTCAAAACTTCTTCAGCTAGTTTCTTTGGAGACCAGCAACGGATGACACCGTAGGTATCAGTGTTCCTGTACCTGGTTAATATGTTTAAAATTGCATGGGCCTCAATAAATAAATAAAGTTGGGACTCTCTTAGAAGATCCAAGACTTGCCATTCTGACAATTAGTAAGAAGCCAACTTAACCCTTTCGGTACGAGCGCCGGATAGATCCAGCACCCATCTGATGACCTGTGTGGACGAGCGCCGGATAGATCCAGCGCCCATACAATGGCTCACAATGGTTCACCTCGTACAGTGCAAGTGTCGCGGCGGAAAGAGTGCTCGTACCGAAAGGGTTAACCATGGGCAAATCCACACAAATGGCAGAAATATGCAAAGAAAGCCAAAACGAGGCTCAGAATTCTGGAGCCAGAGAGGCATAGCTGGACTGCAGGCAGGTGAGCTGTAGCTGTGGATGCTTAGGTGCCTCTCCTGTCTCGTAGGTCCCTGACCCTATCTTCTGTATATAATGGCACTCTGAACCCTGGAGGTCAAGCTGAGGTGCCATTCTTGAAATCAATGAGTTTATTACCCTGGGAAATGGTTTCTTATGCCTTTGCTCCTTTGCAGATTTCATTTGCATTTCCCCAGACTGTTTTCATTTCCATCAGCCTAGACTGGCAGTCGGCGGGGGCCGGGGCTGGAGCTGCCTCTAGTCAGGTTACCCCCTTGATATTGCTTCTGGTTGGGCCTGTTTGGGCTTGCTTTGGCAGCACAATCCCGAGTGTCATTCAGGCAATTAAATAAGGTACTTTATTTTATTCAAGGGGGCTGTATCATGCCTATTTCAGGAGCTATTTGATGGGAACTGGGGCAAAAAAATATCCCTTGAAAATGGCATCCCATCTGTAGCCCAAAGCAAAAGCATCACAGAATTAGCTTTTCTTTAACACTATTATATTCTTTCAATAGGGTGTAAAGTTTTAGGAGATGAACTTTCATGCTCCATGTCACGGGAGCAGATTGGTTTTGCATGTGTGACAGAGCAGGCCCCGAGACTCCAGCCATGGGGGGGATGGGGCAGAAACACAGAATTCTTAAGTGAGTCAAATATCTTTCCCAGGCCTGCATCTGCTTAGAAACTTTCATTGGATTCCCTGTGTCTATTTTCCCTAACTTGTTCACTTTCTTTTAACTCTAACTGCAGAGTAACTTCAGGCCACTGTTGTCAAGGAGTCTACTTGTTTATTACAGTGTAAGCAGAATTATGAGTCTATGCATGTTGAGTACCAGTTCCGAGTGCGGGCCGTTCCAAGTCATTTTGTCTTTTCTTGCCTTCAGACTCCTTAGAAATGAATGTTCTTGCCTTGGCTAAGTCTCATCCACGGGAGACTGAGGTCCCAGACCTCCCTGTGCTTGAATTCACAAAGAGCGATCTCTGAGTTCACGGCCCCAGCAACTACAAGGTCACGGCTGGAACTAAAAGTAATTTATATTGCATCTTTGGCTCCTCTCTGCCATTCATCTTCCCTAGGACACCAAATTAGTTTTTAGACTAAAACTTAAGGAGTTTTGATATGAAGGTTGACTGAAACACGGAAAAAGCCACAGCATAATATCTAGAATGGTATTTGCTAAACCTTCTTAAAAAATGGAACATCATACAATATTTTATTCTTAACTATTCAAATTTTCTTACAAAAACAAATGCGAGATTAATAAAGCCAAACAAAAAATTACAAGGCTATGTAGAGTTAACAACAATAAGTCATGAAATTAGCTCTCAGAATGACAAAGAAGAAATATTTTTAAAAACAGAAATTCTGGTACTCTTTGAAATCAGTTATCATAAACAAAAAACATAAAGAGTTTGTTTTCCTTCTTTTTCAAAGAATTACATAGCATAGTCTAATATTGCTAGCACTTGGTTTCCAAAAGGCCTCTATATTCTGATAGATGTATATTTGTACAAAGCAAACCTCTGAAACAAATAATTCATAACAAGATGCCGTCCAGATGTGAGCATGACTCTATGAATGCACATGCATTTACTATAGAAAAGAACATTGTTGGGGAACTTCCTGGTACCCGGAATCTAGTAGGATTAATGGAAGGTGGAAAGACCTCAAAGGGGTTCTGAAAGGACACCTGTACACAGGAAAAGGCCAGAAAATGGTGAACTAAGATGGCAATTCAGAGAGAAAAGAAAATAAATTTTTCTTTCCCTTCTAGTTTTCTCTCATTTTCCATAACGTGGAGGGAGTGTCACTGAAGTCCTGGGTGTTCAGTGTGTGTAGCGCAGCTGCTGCTGTACTGCCTCTGGATTGTGTGCTCTCTGGGGACTGTACCTATGTTCTAGACATGTGAGAATCCTTCCCCTGATGCCCAGGATGTGCCACCAGAACTGACCTACCTGATCACACCTAGAAATTGCCAACCTATCAATAAGAGACAATGTTGAGACCTAATTTAAGGGAAAGCATTGCCAGAGAGGGAAAGAGGTTTAAAGAGGATATTACCATGTTTAAGGAATCAACTTGAGGTAAGGCATAATTTTGTGGCAAATTAAATATGAAAAATAATAATAATAAGTTTGAAATAGTAAGACAAGAAGTGCCAGAGAGGGGTGGATAGACCACGCTGCCTCTCCCCCACCAGTCAGGGTGACTGAACCAAAGAGATGGCCCACAGCTTTCAGGAGACCCTTCTCCGAGTCCAAACGTGGCCCCATCCCATTACTCATTGGCTGCCAGTTAGTTGCTGTTCTTGGGCCAGTATATTATTATTTATGAACCTGTATTTCTTTAGATACAAAATGAGTTTATATTACCCACAGGGTTATTGCCCTATGGGTATTATCATCAGATTATTGAGGATTGCTAAAATAATAATGTAAAGTCCTTAGTTTAAAGTATGAAACAATACATATTCAAAATATGTTATTCACCTTCTTCTATCTATCCATGTGTTGTCTTCAAAGCTTTAGGACCACAGAGACTTTATGCAGAATTAAAGTCCTGAGAAATAGACCAAAGCCCCGCTACCAGGAATTTTATAACTCCTTGTAGTCCTGAGATGGAAAATTCTGGTTTCAAAAACTCACCTTCCCTTCAGCTCAGTAAAACCAAACTACTGCCCATCCCCTCCTCACACTCACTATTTATACACCCCCAGCTGAATTCAGGCCACAAAGAAGTACCTGTTACCCAACAACTGAGGGAGAGATGTAAGTACCGTCACGGGCATCTAGTCCTTCTGGACCATAGTTCCGGGGAATGTGCTGCCCACAGTGAAAGAGAGGGTCCTTCTCTAAGTTTTTATGAGAGCAGTGGGATCACTGCAACCCTCTGCTGCCCTGTCTTTGCCACTAGCACAAGACTGGGCCCTCTGGGCTATTCCAGCTTGACCTCTGCATGTTAGTACTGCCCACAGACCGCCTTTGTTTATAGCCTCCCTCTTGCCAATGTCCCAGTTAACAATCTTCCTCAAACTTGCCTTCTCTGTCTGATCACCTTCCTCTCTGGAGATTTTCAGAGCTCCAACTGAATCCCAGCTAATAAACCACTGCCCTCACTGACGGGTAGACCTTGGCAATAGCCCTGACATTGTATGGGCTGGAATGAGTTACCTCCCCAGTTGGTTCACATGTGGAAATGGGCAGCTGTCCTAAGTTGCATGAAGGGCATTGGAAATGATGATAATCACTAGGCTGAAGGAGAGAGGAAACCAGCAAGAAGCTGATGAGTCAGATAAGCTTTCTTCCATGTAAAACCCTGCAAGGGTTTCCCATGGCACTTGAGAGAAAACCCAAACTCTTTCCATGACCTGAAAAGCCCCATGAACTCCCCTTGCTGCCCCCTCCAGACCTGTCTGCCACTTGCTGTCTTCACTCATGCTGCCCTTCTTCTTGCCTCCTAACCACCTTACCCTCACTCACAACTCAGAGCTCTCCCTATGGTTTGATCTCTCTGAAATCCACTTCCTCTAGACCCTCTCATAGTTGACTTCCTGTTATTCAAGTCTCCGCTCAACTGTTGCGCCTTTTCAAATAAAACTTTCCTGACCCCTCCATTGAATGTTACCCACCAGCCCAGTCACTTTCTAAACCATTAGCTTGTCTCGTTCTCATCATTGCACTCATACCTCTGAAATTATTTTATTTATAGTTGTGTACTTAGTATTTGTCTCCTCTGCTAGAATGTCATCACAACAAAGGCTGGGACTTGTATGTCTTGTCAACTCTTGTGGTCCCAGTGCCTGGAAGACTGACTGGCACATAGCAGTCTCCGAAAACAATATCTGGATGAACAAGTCACACTGTTCTGGAAGCACATCATTATAAACTGCTGACACTGAAAGGGAAAATCAAACCACCAGAACAGTAGTAAAAACTTCAGGTGGTGTGATGGAGGGTTAGGCAGGCAACAGTTATCCAAGAAATTTTGTCCATTGGCAATAAGAATCTAACCACCTGGATTAGTCTGGGGGCCTTGAAAGGACCAGGAAGGGCAATGGGACCCTACTCTGGGTTAGGGATTATGGTAGTCTCAGCCTACACGAAGACTGTTTATTAGGCAAGGGCATCAATCAGAACTAAGGAAAAAGAAACGAGGTTCAGTCTTGGAATGGTCAAGCCTACCTGAAAGAGAAAGAGAAAGGATTGTTGTCAGCAAGACAACTGACTAGCAATCAAACCTGCAGTTTCTAAATGTGATGGCAAGTGGCAATGACTTGATGAGGGTGAGCAATGGGGAGCCTTGTCTTGACTCAGAAAACAGAATGTGACTCAATTCTTGACCCTACCAAAAGGGATATGGTCGCTGAGAGTGGGGAAGGAGGGATCAGAAAACCTCATGCTAGTCAGGAGCTAGAGAGGACAGACTCACTGAGAGGTGGGAGCTGACAGCTCTCCCAGAAGCCAGCTGCCGCAGGAGTTAATGAGCTTGCTCCCAGGTCTCAGAGGCAGCTGAAGATGAATAGCTGTGTGCTGCGATTACTCTTCCTTTTAAACTGTCCTGTGTCTCCACGTTATAGGCAACACTTTCTGGAGTAAGTAAATCATGGCCAGCTTTCATCTCACACATACAGACAAATATGAAACCAGTATTTCCCCATGGTGAAAAGATCCCACTGTTGGTCTGCTGTGGGTGGATGTCCTGAGTGGCACTTCCTTTCTCTGAGGGAGAACAAGGCTCAGAAGAAGGATTGGCTTCCCTATCAGGGGCTCTATTTACATATGGTTAGGAGCCGCTGCCTAAGACAGAAACAGCTATTATGAAATAGGGTCAGCTGTGACAATTCTGGATCGTTTTAATTAGCTCAAGTGCAAGACTCTCCATAGCAATCCCTGCAGTGGATTTTTATTCAAACTTTTAAAATTTTTATCCAAATTTTATTAGTTGAGAGAGACTGAGTGTGTATTAAGAGACTGTATAGTTCCCTAAATAGAAAATGTAAGCATAAGCAACATATATATGCCTTTAATTTACTTGTACATGCAGGTTTTTCAGGCTGTATCTAGTCTGGCTATATGTTAACCTTAGAATCATATGTAGTCTACTGGCCTGAACAGAGACATGGAAACAGTGTCCTAGAAATTGCCCTGGATCTGGCCCCAGCTGGATCCACACACCTGCCGTGCACGTGATTATTCAGGGAGTCCTGGGGTGTCCTAAGCAAGACTCATAAGGAAACCCACTCTTGTTGAGTGTGGCCCTGGCTCTGCATCTGCCTCCCGGCATCCACAGAGCCCACCATCGCACGTGGCAGCCAAGGTGATACCGAGGGTGAGACCCCAGAGCTGCTCAGTGTTTTCTTTTGTGGTGAATGTTCTTCCCTTATTTTCTCTTGTACTTCATGGAGGGTGTTGAAATTAATAATACAAAATAATAATAATAGTAATGATGACAGGGGTTAATTATTGAACATGGGTTACTTCCTGCCAAGTACTATTCTAAGTGCTTTACACATAATTCATTTGATCCCCGTGACAGCCCTCGGAGGTATATGCTATTTTACTGATGAGAACACTGAGGAGCAGAGAAGGTAACGTGCCTGAGGCTACTTGTGACAGTATTCTACAGAGTTTTAGAGAAATAGCTGGGTTTTCTTATATATGCACACATACACACAGAGGATGAGAAAGATATTCTCAGAAATGATATTTATAATCAAGTACACATACGTGCACACAAATACATATGTAGAGAAGGTATACAAAATGCTTTTAATGCAATTTTCTCACTTTCTATTTTGGGGGCATGATATTATATGATACATATAGATCTCCTACCCTCTTTTAAATAGCTGCATGGTATTCCATTGTGTGAATAATGTATTTAACGAATACCTTATTTTGAATATTCATAGAGTTTTCTAATTTTTCTATTCTACTAATGCTAAAATGAACCTCTTTGGACCTGTATCTTTAGACTGTCTTGTTGTTTCCCTAAGATTAAATTCCAGAAATTGGCTTACTGCGTTAAGGGGGTGCATATTTTCAATTTTGATAACATATTGCACACTGCTGTCTAGAAAGTTTGTTTTATCAGTTGGAATTTACACCAAAGCATATGAGAATGCCTGTTTACTCATGCCCTAGCCAACATTGGATACTTTTAATATTTGTCATCATTCTCAACTTAATAGGCAAGAAATGACATCTCATTGATGTTTTGATTTATGTTTCCCTGGTAGCCAGAGAGGTTCAACATTTTTTAAAAAGATTTATTTATTTATTATTTTTAGAGAGGGGAAGGGAAGGAGAAGGAGAGGGAGAGAAACATCAGTGTGTGGTTGCCTCTTGAGCACCCCCCACCGGGAACCTGGCCAGCAACCCAGGCATGTGCCCTGACTGGGAATCGACCCAGCGACTCTTTGGTTCACAGGCTGGCATTCAGTCCACTGAGCCACACCAGCCAGGGCTCAACATTTATTAATACTAAAAATATACATATATATTTGTGTATGAATTTCCTTACTTTTCCTTAGGTGACTTTCTATTGGAATATTTTTTTTAATTTTACTAATTTGTATGATCTCTGAAAAGATTAAGAAAATTATAAACCTTTGTAGTACCTCTTGCAAATAATTTTCACAATTTGTCTTTTAATGTTATTTAAGGTGTTCAGATAGATGACTGGATCTGGATCAGAATTTATTTTTTGGTATTCACAAGTTATGGGATTTTATATAATAAAAGTCATTATTAATCTTTTACCTTTAGCCATCAAGTCTGTACATTTTGAAGTCTTTCACAACCACAGGATTCCATAAATACTTATTTATATATTTTAGTGGTTTCTTTTTTCCAATC
>VMDR010036539.1:0-10470 GCA_007922815.1 Macrotus californicus | reverse complement strand
ATTATGCTATTACAGTTGTCCCATTTCCCCCCCTATATTCCCCTCCACCCTGCACACCCCTTCCCACCCACATTCCCCCTCTTTAGTTAATGTCCATGGGTCATATATATGAGTTCTTTGGCTTCTACATTTCCTATACTATTCTTAACCTCCCCCTGTCTATCTTCTACCTACCATTTATGCTTCTTATTCCCTGTACTTTTTACCTCTCTCTCCCCACTTACTCCCCTAATGATAACCCTCTGTGTGATCTCCATTTCTATGATTCTGTTCCTGTTCTCAGGCAATAGACTCTTGTGTTCACATCATATCATGTGGCCAGATGGTGGGAATTATACAGGGTCAAGGCATAGATGGAAGCCAGAATCCTTGATTTGAATCCTGGATCTGAGTGCTGCCAGTAATGGGTGTCCTTGGTCAATGTATTTAATCTCATTGAGCCTCAGTTTCTTCAACTTCAGTCTCAATACATAAATCTTGAGGTGTTTTCATTATTTTAGCACTCATGGGAATATCTGAAAAAGTGCTATTATTACTATATCATCGATAGGGATGTGTAAATCATTAGAATTCCTTTTACCATATACTCATATTTTAATATTTTATAAAAGTATTCATTCACTCATTCAACAACTGTTTGTTGAGCACTTAAAAAAGTTTCAGGCACTGTGCTGGCGGATAGTGATAGTGATGAAGGGGCAGGAGCCATCCCTGCCCTTGTGTTGTTGATGAGCATCGAGAGGGTAGACTGCCTGATGACCTCCACTTGCCAATCCATTTTCCACTCTTCCTGAAGACAATGCAGTGGACACCTTCTGTGTTCAGCCTTCCTGTATCCAAGAGCTACGCTGATCTCCCCAGATCTCATTTCATAGTGATTACATCCAATCATAGTTTTTGATTCCCCAGTCAGAACTGGGTTTTACTAACTCTAATAGCAATATGACAAAAGAGCAAACATTAAAATCCCTCACAGCACTGAGAAAGATATAAAGACTAAAGAACTAGAACTATCTCGTGTTTTTATTGCCTCACATTGTGACGTGGATTGATTAGCTCTGTCATGAAAATGTAATAGACCATCCTGGTGGTTCTGTGTTCCTTTCATGATGACTGGCAGGTCCATGTGTTGAAGGTTAAAGGAGGGACTTTGCACTGCCAGTGGCCAGGAGCTCCGGGCTGCTTGATGAGGACTGCCCAATCCAGTCACCTTGCTTCTTTCTTACTCACTTTCCCCTTTTTCAAGGACAGTCACTCCTGTGGCCATTGGCTCCACCATACGCTCTCTGCACAGACAGCCACGGACCTTTCTCTGCAGGATATGACTAACTCAGCATGTGCTCGAGTTCCAGGAGAGGTGTATCACTCCCTCAGGCAGAATCTCCTCAGGTGTTTCTCATGTTTTTTTTTTCCTTTTCACAAACGAGGCACCAAAAGTAGCTGTATTCCTTAGGAAGGAACAACTTCAAGTAGGTACCTGAATATCAAAATACCTGAAGGAAGATGATGAAATAATTTGTGAGGATGATTGAAGCCGTATTCTGAAACGAGGACTCAATGTGCTAACCATGTGGAATTTTGTGTGCTGTTGTCTGTTGGTTCCGATAAATAATTAAAAAAGTTAACTATGTCTGCCTCTTCTATACTTAGGCTACAACTTCCCTCTTAGAGCTGCAAATGTAGGCAACTAGGCACTCCTTGCTTGGATGAAGGGCACAGGGATGAGTTTTGGCTTTGACAAAGGGGACCTCTCTTGGGTAAGGAGAGCTCTGGGGAGTTGAAGCTGTTTCCATAAGGAGTCCTAATGGGAGTGAGGGAGCCAAGAATCTTGTGAGAGTTTTGAAGTTCAGAAAACCTGTGCGAGTTCACTGCTTGGGAAGGGCTCCCCAAAACCCAGACAATGCATTACACCATGTGTGGAGGGTCAGGCCGATCCTGAGACACCCGATGAATGCTAAAGCCTAAGGGTTAGGGGTTAGGACTGGTTCCAGCATTTTGGAGGCTGAGACTGGAATCTAGACAGGATCTCTCTACCCATCATAGCTTCCGATCACGAGGCCAACATGAGCACCCTGAGGGCACTGGGGGCAATAACTAGACTGGCTCCTATTGAAAATGCTAGGTGCCTGGAGAGCTTTGGGGAGAGAGACACCTCCAAGATGGTTCTTAGACTTCCTGCTAATGAGGTTATGTGGAGGGGCAAGTGCCTCATTAAACAAAATAAGAGCAATGTGACCATTTTTGATGTCCAAGCTGATAAAAGGAGTCATACCCATTACTTACACACAACAAACTATAAAGAAGATACAGTGTGTTCAGGTACAAACCTACAGTTCCTCTTCACTAAGTGTTACTAGTCCTGATGCATTGTGGGAAAGTGAACAAATGTGGTTCTTTCTGGATCCTTCCTTGAGTTGCTGATTGTTCTCTTCCAAGCCAAGCTTTTTTCCTCATAATTTTTTCCTCAGTACTGATCCTTAGTTTTCAGCTGATGTACTTGCTCTAAGTACAGTCTGGGAGTCCTGAGACTTTTTCAGTGGATTCCTTCGGAAGCCTCCCCTCCCTCCCTAGAGTTCTGTGCAGTGATGGCGGCCACACTGGCTTGTTAACGAAGATGGCCACATGAAGTCACAGCTCTCTGCCTTTCTCTGTCATGTAGGCTACATCAGTGTCCTCTAAAGAAACTTCTTTCTCTCCAGTGATATCAGCATTCTCCAAAATGTCATGATATTGTCACATTTATCACCATTCTGGTTGTAAAAGGTTGCTATTTGCTTGGAATATGACTGGAAAAAACTCCCACAATCCCTCACAACACACCAGGCCTCCTATGCAGTAACATGAAATGTGGGTAACATGGGGTGTAATTATTTAATCGATTCATTTCCAGTTTTATGTGTGCTAGGTAGTTATTAGGTTAAGCACTCCGAGCTTTTCTTATCTCAAATGGAAATTGAAAAAATGTTTAGTTTTCAAGAGCCACTTGGATAAGAAAGAGTTGAAACCCCTGTGAAAGTAAGTGGAATTGCTGGTGTCTGGGGAACTCCTATGGCCACTAAATATTAACACTTTTTAACACTTATCACTTTTGCTTCTAATGGAGAGTCAGCATTTGGACCTCGTATATGGACTGTTCATAGCCCACATTAATGAGGCATCTCTTAGGGCCAGATGGGTGAATGAAAGTAAGCTCTTCAATTGCCCATCTCCATTGATGAAGCAGACTGTTTCATAATGTTAGAGCATCAGAGGCAAACAAATGCAGTGCGTGGACTATTGGCTTTATTTTGGTGTGTACCTAGAGGTAGATTTTTCAGTGGCCTTCAGCCACCCAGAACACAATATATAACACTAACAGAACTTTCCAAAGTTTCTACCTGACAACACTCTAGCAAGCTACTCAAAAGCAGATAAACTAGAGTCATTTGATTCATATGAATCACAAGCTACTGAATTTGCTCTAGTTCATTAAAATTTTAATAGCTTTGTTTCAACTGGATTTTAGACAAGGTTCTAAAAATCAGCAATTACTGAATTATTGAATTGTGTTGTTAGGGAACGGGCAGGGCTTCTTGTAGCAGCACACTGAGTACAGAATTAAGTGACAAAGAGACTTGAGGGTCACTCTGGGGCTAGAACTCTCATCACTTACACAATGGACAAGTCCCTTCCTGGACAGGATGTCAGATGGTGGGAAGTGATCCAGAGTACAAGTGTGTGTCAACAGTAGCCCTTTAATTCTGTCCCCCCACATCCCTCTTAATCCTACCCTGTTGAACCACTACTTTATTTTATTCCTTTACACATTTATATCAAAAACCTCCTAATTATTGACTCAGTTTTGATAAGTTTTTTCAACATGCCCATTCCATTTATTTACATGCGCAATCTCTAGTCAGGACCAGTGAAGCTTATGTAGTGATATGTTATTATACATGTGTTTCAACTTCTACTCATCAGAAATACTTAACAAATGTCCCCCTGTATTATTGTGGAATTATTCCTGAAGCAAAGTGTTTTCACAGATGTGTCTAATTGATGCACTGTCTGTTTTTAGAGGTGTGGAGAATTCTGGAAAGCAGTCCAACTGACAGGGGTCCCTAAGTAATCAGCGGGATAAGTGCTGCTACTCACTGCGATGCCTTCTGGGATGACAGCCAGGCTCACTCTGAAGCAGAAAATTGAATTAAAATCAAGTTTACATGTTGCTGGAGTTGCAAAAACCCATTATGATGATTTTACGTAATGCTTGCCCTATGGTCTGCAGCAGTCTGTAACACAATGCATGTCCTGATGTTGTGTTGCATGTGGAGATGTTGTGTTTTGGTGAGCAGGTATCTGCAGCCACAAATATGGTGGCTGATGGACAGCAGAAGGGGTATGCAGAGGGTGTCTGAAGATGGCCTGGGAAAGGTGGGCATAGCCAAGTGCAGTAATGAAGCTCCTGCCTTTGACTTGTTTCTCTTCTTCCTCCTCTATTGCTGCTAGTTAAACATGATTACTAATGTCTGGCATTTCTCCCTTGGCAGTGAGGGGTACAGGGTGTGTCATTTGTTTATTCAACAAATGCTTATTGAGTTTTTACTCTGTGTCAGTTCATGTGCTGGTGGTAAGGAAATCTCAGTATAATTCAGAGCATCTTCTACAAGCTATATAGATGGCACACATTATATGGTCAAAGAAGATAAACAAAACATCCTCAGCTGAGCAAGGAATGCTTCATGGAGAAGGTGAGCATAAGACTTGAAAGTTGGAGAGGAAAGTTGGAGAGGCAGATGAGGAGAAGGGATCCTCTAGGTGTGTAGACCAGCAGGGGAACAGGTGTGAGGAAGGTGAAACAGGTGCTCTGATACACAGTTGAATGGACCATTTTAGCTAAATCTAAATATGTATGAGAAAGTGGAGAGATGTTAAGATAAAAGGCAGGGCAAAGGAATTGGATGGAGTACTCTGAGAACTAAAATATGAAATTTCACCTTTATTTACAGGAAAGAATAGATCCATTACGCAAGTTAATTATCAAGCACTTAAGTAGGAGGCACTGGTACAGACATGGAGATATTGAAGGGTAAAGGACACACAGCCACTTCCCTCCCAGGCAGTCACCAGGGTGGGGTGGGAGTGTTCATTTACCTGGTCAATACAGACTCAGATTTGGCACCTGCCTGCACCTGCAGGCTGCATAGGAGAAGGGCTCAACACAGGAAAAATGGTGGCTGTCCCTCCAGCCCTGGCACTGAAGCCACACAATGCAGTTTCTCTTCTTTGGCTCTGGCCTCTTTTAAGCTGCTGTCCCTTCGCTGGTGCTTAGAGTGAGTATTTGTGAGTGACTGAGTCTGTGTGCAGACCCTTTAAGAAGATACCTGGGTTTCCAGCCACTATCTGTTTCACCTGGAGGGAATCCCCACTGCTTTTCGCAGCCAGGTGTTGAGAGGACTTCTCTTCCTGGCACTGGTGGTGTGGGTGGGGGAGCCCAGTGTGGGGCCAAGACCCCTCCCTTTGCAGCTGAGATTTCTCTCCTGGTTCTGAACCACTACAGGTGGGTGTGGGACCAGCCCCTCCTACCAGTCTCCACATGGCTTCCCCTTTACATTCTTAGTTATAAGAGTTCTGTGCAGCTAGTCTTCAGATGGTTCTCCAGGTTGACTGCTCAGTAATTTAGTTGTAATTTTGAGTGGTCAGTTCCTGCTCTGCTGTTTTGCCTGGAAATCCTGCAGCCTCTTCCCTCAACCAGAGACAACAACAGAGCCCAGAAGAGTTTTAAACATGGGGCTGATGTTTTCTGGAGATTAGCCCCCATGTTATTCCTGCTGGATTAGAATGGAAGGAGACAAACCTTTCACCCACAAGTACGGGTAGGTGAAGAGAGACTGGGGCCAAAACACAGACAGGTAGGATGGCTACCTCCTGGCTTGAGAGCGGGTGTCTGAAGCTGCCTCCTCCGCCTCATCCCAAACTCTTCTTCCCTCCATGAGTCACTCATCTAACAAACAGGTGAGTCCAGATGCAAGTTAAGCTGCTGCCCTTCCCTTTACTTTTTTGGGGGGAGTCATTTGCAAATTTTTACATTGCTCCTTAGGCTTTAAGAAGTATAACATAGTGATCTCTCTCTCTCTTTAAAAGTCTTGCTTATAAATTGTTCTTAAAAAACTTCATTGTGCTTGTGGGTAATCCTCCCAGGTAGCATTTAAACACCTTAGAGGTAAGGACTGTGTTTTCAATCTCTTTAACAGGCTCCCACAGCATAGCATTCCCCCATAGGCCTTTGATGCCTGACAGATTTACCAATGAGGTCAAAGATTCTGAATTTACTAGCAAACATAAACAAATCTCTGTAACAACTAATTACAAATTTAGTTATCTTTTTGGAAATATAAAAATAAAACTTCTGTGTGTGTGTGTGTGTGTGTGTATTTTACCCCATCTTTTCTCAGGAAGCAGTGCTGAATTCATGGTAAAAATATTTGCAATCTGGAAAACACCCAGCAGCTTCTGGCCTTTTAATATTATTCTAAAGCCATTATCATCCCTTTTCCTTTCAACTTGTTGACAACACACTTGTGTGGGGTCATACACTCAGGATGGGTATGCTTTGTTGGTAAAAACTAATGGACATGTGGTTGTCCTATTAGTTTTTGATCTTGTTTTATTTCCTAAAAGTGTTCTTTAAGAGGATGTGTGGGTCAGCTGTGACACACCCAGGGCCCTCAGCTCTTCCTCAGAATCCTGTAAGCTCATAGGTCTCTCTTTTCTCCAGACCCATGCAGTATAGTACAATCTAAAGGGACTTTGGAGATGGGCATCTACAAGGCAAAGTTGAGAAGCTGGGCGCTGGACGTTCCTCTGCCTGCCCATGGAGAGCTCAGGGTATCAGGTGTTTGTTTAGGGAGGTGTACAGGCAGAGAGCTGTTCAGTCTCTGAAGACTCAGAGCAGACCCAAGAGAGATGGCAAACCCACGGGGATGCTCTGGCCTCGCCCATCCCTTACCTTATCGGCATCCAGTCTTCTAACGCTCTTTTTGTTTTTAAGCAGAACTCCTTTGATTATTTGTATTCCTTTTAAAGGATTGATTTATTCTATCTACTTTATGCCACATGAGTGATTTTTCATTTAATGTGAGCTACTGCACTATTTCTCATTTTGATGGGGATTTGTCTATAGAATTAATTTCAGTCACCTCTTCATATCTTTAGCAACTCACAAACATGACTTGCAAAGACTAGTTTTTATGATTTATTGGATCTTTTACAAACCACTCATATCTCTTTCTAGTCTATAATTATTTTACTTAAAAGGTTATAAAGTTATATATTTTTCTTACTTAGGAGCAAACATAAAAAAAGAACAGTGTCACTCTGTTTATGTGGAAATACAGGATTAAAAAACAGCATTCATTGTTGTTTCCACATATTTCATTGGGCTTTCTTCAACCTTTGCAAACACAGGAGCAACGCTGTTATTTTTCTTTTCCTTTAAACCTACCAGCGGAAATATACAGCCCCAAGAAGCTTAGTCTTTTCAATTAGCTTAGTCTTTCTTTTTTAAATGGCCTCACAGGAGTGTTGCCTGAAAGCCCTCTCCCTGAACATTGGAGTGACGAGCCAGGCCTGGCACATCACATTGCTTTGCCGTGACATCTTTTTCTGCTCAAGCATTCTGAAATGACGGTGGATGGATGAACTGTCTTAGAAGGACAGCCTCCTGTGATTCGTAATCCTAGTACTGCAACAGTGGGCGTAAGACAAAAAGGCTTTTTCCAGCTTGTGTGAATCATCACTCAAGCATTTAAAAACACGGAGTGTTCTTTCAGTGCAAAGCACACCCGCGAATGTTAATGAAAGTCACACATTTACCTCAAAGCCAGACAAGATGTCTCAATCTTTCCCCAGGAGTCCTAGATTATAAAGAAAGAGTATCTGTTCTTTTCATTTTGTAGTGGAACACAATGGAATAATGAAGCTTAGGCAGAATCTGGCAACTTTTAAAATAAAGCTTTCCATTTGTTGACACCAGAAAAATACCTCAGCGTCGGAGCATAAATGCAAATGTCTCCCTTCATGCTTGATGCTTTTCAGATTTGTCTCTTGTTCACTTTGAAGGAAAAATAAAAATCATTTTGATTTTTAAAAGATAAAACAGCCTTTTAAAACATGTTACAGACACTGGCCACTCATTTTCACACAAATTCAAATAAAGCATTCTTATTGATAGGATCTGAGAGAAAGAGGGGACATGAGACACAATAGATGAAAGCGCAGGCAGAAATAGTAGCAGCATAATAGTCCTGTTCCTCATCTCCTAAGGGAGTATATTCTATCGTTCTTATTGAGCTAAACTACCTCTGATGTTGGTGGGCTGAGTGCACTGAAAATGCTTCATTTTCAAAGTATTAGCAAGATCAATTAGCAAATCCTTCCACCCAAGAGCAATAGACAGCACTTGGCAATAGGGAAGCCTCATGCACTGTTATTCTTCTATGAATTACCATTTTGTGTCCTTCTATGAATCACCATTGTATGTTTCAAATGTCAGTCCTCACAGTGAACCTATTCCCTTTGAGAATTTTGAGGCAGTTCAGTATTTTGCTCAATAGAGGGCTCCAAGTGTAGTGAAAAGGGCATGGGTTTGGGGGTTAGAACACAGGCTCAGGTTTATTTAGTTGGTAAATATTTACGTGTTATGCACTCAAGTGCTCAGCCTCTTGGTGGGTATGGAATTTTGCTTATGGAATGTAGTTTTTATTATTTAGTATTTTGGAGATGTATCACATTTAGTCTGTTCAGCAATTTTCTTTTAGGACTTACTGCTCTCCGCCTAACAAGGTTGCCGATACCTTCCCCCCTCCCTTATATGACTCAGGTTGGGCAGTCCGAACTCTCAGCCCCAGTGGCCACAGTGATTAGTCTGGGAGAAACACATGGCCAAAACTGGGCCAATCTGGAAATTTTGCTGGAGCTTCCTGGGAAGAGGATTAAGTCAGCCATTCTCCAGCATCACAAGCTATGAGTTTCCAGGTACGAGCTTACCTGAGAATAAATTTCAACCCATAGAGCTGGCAAGAGTCCACCTAGGAGGGCTCTGATCATGTTTTGAGTCTTTGCATCTGCACTTAACTGGGTCCACTTGTAGACATTTCAATTATATGGAATTAAACGTTTTTTCTTTTACCTTTATTAGTTTCATTTTGTTTAATTTGAATCCCGACAAGACCATTTGGTTTCTTCATTGGTAAAATTGGAATTGTAATGCTCTTCACTTTAAAGATTTGTTGTGATGCTTGGATGACATCAGATAGGTGAAAATGAAGTACATTACCTGTGGTGTGCATTACCTATGGTGTGCATCAGTGACCTTAGGTGAAGGACTTGCAGCAGCCCCACTAACCTTGGGGTGAGGGAGATAATACAGTGAGCCCTATGCTTAAGCTCTCATGTATTATAGGAAGATGATCTGTTCTTAAGATGAATCGTGGTCTTCTGCTTGAAAGTATCATTATTCCAAGTGAATTATATTTATAATTTATACTATCAGGAAAAATAATACCCCCACAGCCACTAGTACACATTAATTCAACAAAATTTATGAGGGCCTCTACTTATGAGGCGCTGTTCTAGGTGCTGGGGAGAGAGTAATAAGAGTATGATAAATCAGCTTCTGCCCCATGGTGCTTACATTTCAGAATCAGTGCAGGACTGTACAGAAACATACTCCAAATGAGATTTGAGCCAGCATTTTGGTCCTGCAAATATGAATAAAAATTCTGGTTTATTGCTTAGCTGCTTATGTTCTTGGTCAGGAATACCAGGAGTTTGAGCACCAGATTATTTGACTCTGTTCTTCACTCACCTACTTGTATGTTTGATCCAGATCTGCCCTCATTTTCCTTTTATTAAAATTGGCAAAATGGTAAGGCATATTCGCAGGTGGTCTCAGGATCCATGAATGAGATACCTGCCGATCAGAGGCAGTGAAATGGCTGTAAGTGCTGCCCGCTCAGCGGTGGCCCACCTACACTGCCGGGCTGCCTCCTGCAATGTGCCAGATTTATTTGCTCATGCTCACACTACCTGGAAGTATCTCATTTGGAATAATGAAAAATAACCCTCCACCAGTATAATTTATCAGCCAGTTTATCTCAAGTTTAATCCTTCACTTTAGGGCTTGTGTTGAGTTTGGCTTTCACTGTGTTTTACACATTCTAGAATTGTGTACAGAATGCAGTGTTCAACAAGCAACATCCTGTGTTTAGTGGAAGGAACCCAAGCTTTGGAACCAAACAGATTAATTGAGTCCTTGCTCTGTCATTTAGCATTTGGCAAATAGGCTTTCTTAATCCACTTCTAAATCCACAGAAGACTTGACTGAACTCATACTGTGGTTATTGTTTTTCTGTTTATTCTAATCATCTTCCACCAAAAACCAAAACTACTCTCTAAAGGTGAAGGGATTAAGGAGTATAAATTGGTAGT
>VMDR010036538.1:0-10469 GCA_007922815.1 Macrotus californicus | reverse complement strand
ATACAGCTATACATGTCTTGCATTTCCAATTAACCTGGGTATTCCCTGTATACAGATTCTCAGAGCTTTCTCTGTTTGAATTCATCTGAAAGAAAATTAAATGAAATTAATAACTATTGAATATAAGTATAGACCTTATTTTTAAAGCCATATATTTGTAGGCCACTAGATTAATTTTTTTTTAACCAACTGAAAAGTATGTATCCTGTAAAGATCTTCCATATGCTTCTGGTTTTCCACACAGATTGTTTTTAATAAAAGAGATTTATGAAATGATTACCAACAGGAAAGAACATTCCATCAAGGCACAGGGTTTAAACAGAGCTGTGGCAATATCTTTCAGCTTCCATATTAATTTCAAAAGTTGTGTAATATATTGAGTAATTTTGTGCATAATACAGCATAAAACTGCAGGAGAAAGCTGGTTGTAAAAAATGGAGGGATAAAATGAGCTTTAGTTTCAGATTCTTCATTGTGAGTTTTGAATTCTTAAATCTCTCCAGTAAACTGAAACACAGGTATGCAGGTGAGCTTTTGAAATGTTTTCTACCAAATTATCTGATAAGATGCATCTTGACAAGTCTTATTTAATAACTCTGAAAGAACAAAAAGTAAAAGAAAGTCACCTCTTCAGAGATTCTGAGATATTTGATTCTTTCTCTTGCTGCCAACACCTGAATGTCTTGGCATCTGGCCACACCTGGATCTCTGACACATACAAGACACTCCCCTTCATCCCAGCCCAGCCCCCATGCATAGTCTCCTAAGAATTGTGCAATTCGGCCTTTGTAACCCGAGGCCTATGAAGTCTGGAAAGGAATGTGACCCAGAGCCAACATGCTACCAGAGCTGAGAAGGAACTCTCCTGCTGTTTACCCTGTGCCTGGGGAAGCACAGAAGGGGAGAGGTATGTGCTAAAGGAAGCAGGATTTGAGCCCTTGGCAGGATTGTGAGGCAAATACTCTCGTGCCTTTTCCCTGTCTTTGCCAGTCTCCAGAAGCATGCTTCATGCTGCTCCTGACTCAGATGTACTTTTGAGCCACTTCCTCTCTTACTCCTAATTATAGCCCCTTTTGAAAGCTATGAGTTGTAGGTCCCATGCTTCCAATGCCCCTGTATAGGGTGAAGGGTGAACCTAAAGGGGGGCTCCATATTAAATAGTGCTGTTGATGGTAGAGTGCCAGAGACCGGTAGCAGGACAGCCAGTGAGATCTTTGTGATGATAGGCCTATTGGTAGTGTCAACTGACAACACAAAACCAGCTTCCTACCCCTTCCCCCAACTCCCCCTCATATATCATGACAAGTGTACAATCTGGCTACTGGCAATACTTGGGGTTGTCCTACCTCTTCTGCACTGGGAATTATGCCCAAACATTATGATGGCCATACAAATGGACCTCTGACTTAAAGAGAGAACTAATAAGAAATGAAAGACTTAACACTCAGTCTTGCCATTTGAGCGCTGTTTAGTACAACTGAGTATAATTAACTATAAATGACAAGTTATTTTATTTTACTAATGTTGTTTATAAAGAAAAAGTGGTCCCAGGAAAACAGACTTTATAGCTAGCTGTATTCTCCTCCAATATTCTCCTCCTTTCAAGCATATCTTAAAATGCAAAGTCATTATTATTAGAAGAAGGGGAAAAGGACTTCTGAAGGTCGAGTGTGTTCCTTTGTATATTAGAAACTGATACCATCTCACCCCTCCAACCAACATATCTCTTGTGCCGTTTGTTCAAAGAGGTTATTGACCTTTCCCTTGTCTCCCCCAAATGAATTCAGTGTTGGTTTCAATCCCATTTATATTCTTTGAAAATGCAATATGTACCATGCACTGTGGCAGTAACAGAATAAAATGTTTGGCATAAATTGGGCTCTTTAAGAATTAAGAATTTAGTTAGGAAGATAAGAAATACACCTGTGAAGAGTTCAAAGGCAAAGAAGAAAGTGCACAACTATGTGAAAAATGTTTGCACTGTGTATTTCAAAGTTTCCCGAGGGCTCAGTGCAGAGCAGAAGAAAAATTGTCTCAAGTGCTCAGGTGGCTCATCATGGCAGAGTTGGGTCTGAGAGGAATCTTGAAAGAAGAGAAACAGAATAGTGATTGACATCAGCTTGGGAAGAAAAACAGTTTTCTAGTGCAAATTTTGGCCCCAGCTCAAAAGGTCTTCTCCCACTCACGGATCTCATGTCCGCCCTCCCTGTGCTTTTACAACTTCTTCTTTGCATGCAAGGCAAACAATTCACATGGCCTCTTTGGGATATGGAAAACAAGGGTCATGTAAACATGTCACACCAGGAAGGAAGGGACCAACTCTAACGGGTGGGTTCTGTGAAAGGTCCTGCATGTTGTCACCAGGGTTGTGTCTGATTTTAATTATGGACATGGGCTTCCTGACCCAATACTCTCAAGTCAACATGTTCCATACCTAATTAATTATCTTCCTCCAAACCTGCTCCCCTCTTGAGATTCCCATCTCAGCCAATGACCTCACCATACTCTCAGTTATACTATCTAGAATTGTGAGTCCTCTCTGATTCCCAGGTCTCTCCTCTGCATTTGGTCATCAAGCTCAGGAGGTTATAACTCCATATCTCTTTTGAATCCATCTCTCCATGCCAGGTCTGCCTGCTGCTGCCCTGTGCCAGGCTCTCATCATCTCCTTAGCTTCATTCCTCTGCACTCTGTTGGTCACATCTTTCTAAAATAAACACTAGAGATTGTTATTCCCCAGTTCAAAAATAGTTCAGGTTTTCCTGTTGTTTGAAAAATGAGGATTGAATTCTTTATTTTGGCTTTTGACTTCTTTCACCTTGTCTACCTTTGCTTGGCCACTCTGCCCCTCTGCTGCTCATTCTTCCACTCCTCCCTGTGCTTACGGACCAGATGGGTCCCTCTACTTTCCACTCTCCAGCCTGTTCAGCACTTTCTTGCATCTATGATCTTACTCATGTAGTTCTGTTCTGAGTGTTGAATTCCTATGTGATTCCTATTCAAAATGGAGAAGACTTTCTTCCTCTATTACTTATGATTTTTTATTACATTTTTATTCCTGACCCTTCTTGCTGAAGGAGTGAGCTAGGTGGGGTTGGAAGACCAGGAAGAAGGAAGTAGAAGAATAGCATGTGCAAAGTCTCAGAAGAAAGATGGGGTGCTGAAGGAAATGAACAGTGTACAGAGTGGAAGGAAATGCTAAGAGATGAAACAGAGATAGAGGCAGAGGCTGGCCCTGCTGTGGAGTTGGGGTTTTTAGCTTAAGATCACTGGGTAGATTTAGAGAGTTATACACAGGGGAGTGACAGTATACTATTTGCATGTAGTGTATGGAGAACAGATGGGAGTGGAGAAAGATGGAAAAAAGGAAGAAATCAGTTAAGAGGCTGGCAGAGTAAACCAAGGAGATGATGAACTTAGTCTAAGGTGATGACAGGGAGAAGAAAAGGAGCCAATGGACTTCAGAGAGCTTTAGAAAAGAGAGTTGATTCAAACTGGTTGATTGACCAGGCATGGGTCAAGAAGAGAAGAAATGAAGAAAGATCACCAGATTTCTGGCTGGGTCCAGAAATGGCCCAAGAATGATACTGTACTAGATGCCATTATCACTTCCTGCTAATGCCTACTAAGGAAACCAGACTTGACCTGTAGGAAACAGGAGGCACCAAGGACTTCTTGGCTTAGGTAAGCCCAATTGTTGAAAGAGCAAACTGGAAGTGGTGTGGAAAATGGTCCAAAAGGGGAAGACTGGTTGCAGATGGAGGACAAGGCAGTGCCGATGACGTGGGCGTTAAATGCTGATAATGCACAGCTGCTCAAAGCAGGGGGCCCCTCACAGCACTGGTGATCCTGCCCCAAATATAATTAATGAAAGAGAAGTGTTTTGATTGAAAAGTTGTATGTACATGTAGTAAAAAAAAATTTAAACAGTACAAAATGTTATGTTCTGAAAAACAATTCTCCCTCCTATCCCAGTTTCAGTCCTTTTCTTCCATGGAACTTTGCATTTTACATATTCTCCAGAAATTTTCTATGTGCATACAAATGTGAGAACATGTATTATGCACATGCTCTGTCTGTACGTTTGTCTATATACACCATATTGATCCACTTCCTTTTATGAGATTACCAAATATCCTCTTATGCCTTGCTCTTTTTAACTATGAAACTGTATTAAACCATTTTTTATATCAGCTCATGTACACCTACTTCATTCTCTTTGATGTTGACAGTGGATTTAGCCCAACAGTTATCTCACAAGACCCTGTTGATGAATATTTAAGTCAAACATGGTTTTAAAGTGCTCTTGCCTGTCCTTATTCTTGTCCACCATCCATTAGTGCTTGCTGCTCTAAACCACTCACGGTCTCACCCTGGGTCACTTTCTCCTTCTACCTCTTCACACAGATCTCTTTTCAAATCAGAAGTAAGAGATCTCTCTCTACAGCCTCAAGAATTTAGCACATCTTACTGCTTTTCCTCCACCCTGGAGTCATCTGTGATGGTAGCGTCTATTTGGCTTATCAGATTTATAGTCCTTAAGAAATCAACCAATCTTTTTCCTAAATTTGTGAAATGAGCTTTGAAAGTCTTGTACTTATCCAGCCACACCAAGGATGTTATAAATTCTAAAGTGTCACAGCCCTGCTGCCAATCAGTGACTAGCTCTTTGTGAATCAGAACTAAACTCAAGATTTTTCTTACTTCTCAGAGATGAAACTGTCAGTAAGGCTTGTCAAGAGCTCCTCAGACATTCGCTTTTAGAGGACACACCAGTTTATATGAGGCTTGAATCTCAGTCATCTGTTAAAGTCCCTGGGGTACCTATGTGTTCAATAGACCTTGGTGAATAGACATCTGTTCCTGTAAATACTGTTCCTGATAGTCATTTACTATCTTTTTCTAAGAATTGTTGGGCATTTTATCCTCTATTGCCTTTCATAGTATAAATTGTAATTGGGCCATTCTTTCTCCCCAACTCAGATTTTAGTTTAAAGCCTTGATTAGGAGATAAATCTCCTGCCTGCCAGGGGACTGATGGCTCTCAAAAGCTTCATAGCATTCTTTGCAGGGTGTCTCTTCTCTGGTAGCTGAGGGCATCACTAGAAAACCAAATCATGTCTCAAGATAGCTGCCTTCTTTCTTCATTTTCCTTTCTCAAAGTCTGTACAAGAAGAGATAAAATATTCCCTAGGGTCCTATGTCCTTTTCACATGTGGAACAGAGTCACTAAACATACAGTATCTTCTTATGGTATGTTTCCTTTCCTTATAAATCATTGTAAGGCCCCTCATGTCATCAGGAAGTAGCACATCTCTACAATGACCATCCAAGATAGACTGTTGTGTCCTCCCCTGCCACCACTGCCCTCCCCCTGATGCCTGGGGGAGGTATAAGTTTATGTTACACTCTATGATGTTCATACAAGAAACTCATCTAATGATGCATTTCTCAGAACGTATTCCCATTGGTAAATGGTTCATGACTGTACTTGTAGAAGAGTTGGCCTTTTTGTTTTATTCAAGCCCTCAACTGATTAGGTGGAGCCAACCCACTTAGGAAGGGCAATCTGCTTTACTCAGTCTACTGATTCAAATATTAATCTCATCCCCAAACACCCTACAGACACATCCAGAATAATGTTTGACCAAATGTCTAGGCACCCCTTGCCTAGTCAAGTTGACACATAAAATTAACTACCACACACACTATGTCACCAGTAGGTTTAGTAATTATCTCTAATTGCAACAAAGACCCATGTGGAAGGTAGTCTTAGTCCCATTATCTCAATTTAACAGATATTTATTTAACAAATGTTTGTATATTTTAGAGATGGAGAAACTGATATTCAGAGTTGAAGTAACTTGTCTAAGGTGGCACAGCTAGTAAATGGCAGAGCGAGGATTCTAATCTAGGTTTAAAAGTCTTCCTCTGATACTCTTAACCTGTGTGGTCACTGCCTTTCTTCATTGGTGCTGCATTCCCCACAGGTCTTGAGGCTCCACGCTTGAGGTATGCTAGGTCTGAAGGCATTATCTGTTGGTCAAAGTTCAAGGGCACATGGGGGAGGGGGTTCATTTGTGTCTTCACCAGTCTGAACATGTTGAGTGCAACTTAGACCTACTAGAAGGCTCTGCTTTCCTTTGCCTTTGAGGCAATCCACAGAACATTAGTAGTTCCTGCCCTTTATTGGAAGCTCTGTGCTTGCACTTTGTGTAGACCATATCACTTAATGTTCAAAATGACCATGTGTTCTTCCCACCACTCCACTCTGCCGTAAGAGGGAGAGGATGGCATGCTCACCATGGGCTGCCAAAGGTAGGTACTATGAGACAGCCCTCTTAAACCACTGTCCTCAGAGCCACTAGTGGCACCCTACATTCTCTTAAATGCCCTCGTGGGCCAGTCAAATCCTGTCCCATTCCTCCCCAAATCTGCCCATAAAGCCAGTTTAAAATGCGCATGAATCAATAATTCTGTAGGTATGTGCTGTCTGCTGATTCACCCATGGAACAGGCCTGGACTTTCCTTCATTTGGTTTGCACCTCATGACTGACATGCCCCTGCTCCTCACTATCCATCCCCACTAGCACTTTCAGGAAATGCTGTCCAGGTGAAAACTTACTGTAAGTCCCTAAATCAATCTTGTTTGAAGGAGAGCCTTCCTATCATCTCTCTACAACACTCTCTGGGTTACTCCCCAGGAACCCTCTTGTGACAATATAGGCAGTTTTTCCACTGTTTCTGAGTTAGCTTCAGCCACAGCAAACCTTTTGTCTTTAAGAGGAGGAATCTAAGTCTCAGGAGAGCATATCTTACCCAAATTTACAGTTAAAAGCCAAGTCATTCATCTTCTGGTCCAATGCTTTTGGTGTACCCCATAGATATCGGTTCAAATGGGGTGGGATGGGGCAGCCTCGGACTCAACCCAGTGGAGGCAGGCCAAAGAGCAGCATGTCTCTAATGTTGCTTTTGAGGGGTCGACTGCACCAAATGACGAGGGAGCTCAGCCCCTCTTTCATGTACCTGCCCCACATGTAGTGATGCACAATGTTGTAGGTGCAGCACAAAGCAAAGCCAAGTATTACTAGAGAAACTGGGATAGGAAGTCATTTTCTATTAACAGAAGTAGATTCCCTTTGGTCTGCATGCTTCACCAGAAGGCCAGGGAGAGAGCTAGATCCCCATCTGTCTGGAACTGCAGCGAGTGACTCGCTATGGCCCTCATTCCCAACGGAAGTGGCTTTGGCTTGTATCATGTGTTTACAGAAGATCAGCTTGTTTGTAAGTCCCTTTGGTGCCCTTGGACAAAGCGTCTACTTTATTGTCTGACCTGAGTTTCCTGGATTTGGGAGATCTATGTTGCCACCCAGGCTCTACACACCCAGTGGATTCCCCATGGCTCCTTTGTAAGCCAACAGATGCCCTTTTGGGTTCTGTGGGTTAATGTTTCAAGATCAGACCCCTGGTTTGGCTCCCTCCATCTCTCTTTGGTGCTGTTTCTGGAGCCTGTGAACCAGGTGACAGTACCTGAGGGTGAACAGCCTTATTTCAGCCAAGGCTCTGAGAACACTCTATCAGATAAACACTTACACAAGGGAAATAAAACTGCTTATTGCTTTCAAGATCATTCCACTTTTTCATTTTTTAAACATAAAGAGTAAATGACCTTCAAGTACTTAGGACCATTGTTGAGAAGGCAGCACACCCTAGAGGTGGATAAAGACTTTAGAAAATACCCAGAGACACAGGTGCTAGTTCTGGCTGCCAAGGACTCACTGGTGCCCTTGGACAAAGCTTCCACCTTATTGCTTGACCTGAGATTCCTGGAATTGGAAGATCTATGTTCCTACCAGGCTCTGTTAATAACTGTCTGACATTGACATGAAACTCCACTGAGCTTCAGTTTCTTGAGCCTCAGTTTCTTTTGTAAAATGGGAATAATAACATTTTCTCTGCCTACCTGTCCCAGTTGTTGTGTAGACCAAATGAACCTATGTGAAAACACACTGTTAACAACAGCACACTCTATATTTTTTTCTGTGATGTAGGACGTAATGTCTTTTGCTGGAAGTGAGGCACAAGGTTGGAGGAGAGGTGGAGGATGGTAAAAGGACTAAGGTCCTCCTGGGACACACAGCAAGATGCGAGGCTGGGTTGCAGCTGGGGTAGGAAACCATGGGTCTGTGGTGGCAACACTCACCTCACCAGTGGATGCACGACTGAATGTTGGCTGGAGTGGTGGAAGAAATTAGGGGTATTGAAGGGAACGGTTACGATGGTCATGCTGGAGTCTAAGCTCAACAGGAAAAGGGTTGAAGAAAGGGACACAGCTGATAGATTTGGGGAGCTGAGAAGTGTTAGTGAGGTGTAAGTGCCATGTGTGCCAGGGAGTTAGTTGGTAAGGCAGGTAATGGTGGGCAGAAAGGACAAGGCTGGAATTGAAGGTTTGAGGCTGGAGGACATCTGGGTACCCAAGTAGGACAAGGAGCTGTGAGGGAGAGGGTACTGGCTGGGAAGAGCACTAGGGAGTTGAAGGGCCCCGGGTCAGTGACAGGACTTTGGGCAGAGAGAGTGAGAGCTGAGTGCCAGGGCCCTGAGAAAATCTGGGTGAATTGTCGGGATGGCCACGGGGAGGACAAGGAACCTGTGGATGGAGGGTGAGCAAAGGTGGGGGTTGGCAGAGTGTCTGGAGGGCTAAATGGAGAATAATACTGATGATGCTTCAGGGTAAGGGAGGCCCAGAAAACAGAATGACCTGGAGGCATACTTAGATTTAAAATTTAATAAGAATTGTATGAAAAAATAAGTCACTTTACATACAGATGATCAAACGTTGCAGGGGCATCTTGGTCTCAATATGCAAATATAGAAAATTATAGTGGATGACTCCTTTTAGCCATTGACATTTTAAATATAATAGGTCCAATGGCATGCTGGAGCCAGTTAGTACCAGTGAATGAGGGCCACACGTTGTTTAAGTTTCTGGAATTTTGCAAGCTAGGTGTCACGTTGGTAGGTTGAAATAGGCCTGGGAAGGAATAGTTACACCGTGAAAAACTGCAAACACTGCAAATCAGTGCTTTTCCTTCCTGGAAAGCTGGTTGTTAAACATTTCCCGGCATACCACTGAATAGGCTCAAATATAACCCCCAAATCTGCCCAGCTTTCCAGTCCTGTTGTTGTGGGTTTAATTGTGTCACTAAAAGGAATATATCCTAACCCCTGGTACCTTGAATGTGATCTTATTTGGAAATAAGTTCTTTTCAGATGTAATTAAGATGTTAAGTTAAGATGAGGTTGTGCTGGAGTAGGGTAGGCCCTTAATCCAATATGACTGGTGTCTTTGTAAGAAGAGACACAGACACAGACACACAGAGAGAGAAGACTGTAGGAAAACACAGACACAGGGGAATGCCATGGTGATGGGGGCAGAGACTGAGGTCCTCCGATGATTATCAGCAACACCAGAAGCTAGGAGGCAGTTGTGAAACAGACTCTCCCTGGCAGCTGCCAGAGGAAACAACCCTGCTGACAGCTTGATTTCAGGCTTCAACCCCCAAAACTGAGAGGGAATACACTTCGGTTGTTTTAAGTCACCCAATTTGTGCTACCTTGTTACAGCAGTGCTCGGTACAGATATCCTGTGCTGCCAGCGTCAAGTTTGGGCACAACGCAAATGGAAGCTCCCCAGTGTGAACTGCAAAGGGGACGCCCCTGTTCCCTGCACTCTGGCTCCCTGGGGGACCTTCTCTCTACCTCCTCTAAATGTATTTTCTATACCATCACCTTGTCCTTCTGTGACGCCAGGAGAACCAATTCAGACTTTAAATAAAGCACTTTTCCTGCCCCGCTGGCCAAGGAAAACCTGACTAAGACCTGTCATTGTGGGACCTCTGCAATGTACCCAGAGATAAGGAATGCTTTTTGGCCTTTGCCACGCCCCAACAGCAGCTAACTGGCATTTACTGCTGCTGGTGAATTTGCTGCCCAGATCTCTTGGGTCTTCTGTCATGCCCAGCCAGTGAGTGAAAAGGTCCGAGACCCCAGACATCCACAATTGCTCCAAAGTTTCTCTCTTCAGATAAAAGCTTCAAAACAGATTTTTGTAAGGTTATAATTTATATCCTCAACTGACTCGACACTCTTGCAGAACTGCAACTTCAAAAGAGCGCAACAAGAGGGCGGTCCCCTTTGCAGCCTTGGCTGGCTCCACCCTGATGTTGCCAAGACTGTTTTTCTTGGCAATTCTTGAAATCTCAGGTGGCTGAGAGGGAGAGGCGGCAGGGATGCTAGAGGGTGATTTGGGGTAATATTTTGAGGTTGAAACTCCTGCTTACAGCTCATTTCTTTTTGAACACCAGAGGGCGATGCAGTCCTACTGAATAAAAACAATTTGTTACTTGGGCTGGGTGAAGCTCCATTTGAAAGGGTCCTTATTTAGAGTTAAGATAAAGATGTATTTTTAG
>VMDR010036537.1:0-10468 GCA_007922815.1 Macrotus californicus | reverse complement strand
AGGGAATCCACAGTTTACTTCTGACTAAATAAACTGCATAGGGAAGGCCTGGAATGATAGGGAGAGGCCATTAGCGGTTTTTGTTGTTTTAAAGGTAATATGTTAACCTTGCTGCCATCGGAGAGGCAATTAACATGGGAACAGGAGCAAGGCGCTATTCCTGCCTTAACTGATTTAACATCCTTCTCCAAACTTTCAGTGGTTAGTTTATCTAAGGCCTTTCTTAATAAATCACATGAGGGACAAACAGGGGTGTATAAATCAGGTTGGTCAGTTTATGGCTCACCAGGCGTTTTCTTAAAAGTCCTGGCAGTCTGTCTTTCCAAGTTCTCAAAATCCTTTCCAGTATTTCCTCCTTTCTTAGTTGTCTCAAACAAATATACTATGAATACAATAAGCCCCACAATTGATATTGCTGCCCCCCCGGGTTATGCCGCATCCTCCTCCCAGAAGTCGTCTTCCTTGAAGATCCTTCCCTAGCGCCTGTGCCTTGCCAGGGGCTAGTTGGCACAAAGGATGCGGCAGTTGAGTCTTGTTTTGTGTCCTATCGTGTGGTCTATCTTTGAAAATGTTACATGTGCATTTGAAAAGAATGTGTATTTTGCTTCTTTGGGATGAAAGGTTCTCTATATATCAGTTAAGTCCATTTCATCTAGGGCTTTGTTCAATGCCACAATATCTTTCTTGATATTTTGTTTGGAAGATCTATCCATTTTTGACAGTGGGGTGTTAAAATACCCTACTATAATTGTGTTGCTCACAATATCTTTCTTGAAGTCCTCCAAGGTATTCCTTATATATTTGGGTGCTCCTATGTTGGATGCATATATGTTTACAATGTTTATGTCTTCTGATGGATTCTTCCCTTGAGTATTATGACATGTCCTTCTGGGTCTCTTTTTATGGCCCTTGTTTTGAAGTCTATTTTGTCTGATGTGAGTATTGCTAACCCGGCTTTCTTTTTTCCTGTCCATTTGCTTGGAATATATTTTTCCAACACTTCACTTTCTGCCTGTATAGGTCTTTTGTTCTGTTGTAGGTCTCTTATAGACAGCATATGTGTGGATAATGATTTCTTACCCATGTAGTTGCTCTATGTCTCTTGATTGGAGCATTTATACAATTACATTTAAGGTTATTACTGATAGATACTTATTCGTTGCCATTTTATTTCCTTCGTACCTGTGTTCCTCTATCTCTCACTCTTTTTCTTCCTGTTCTTAAATCAGACCCTTTAGCATCTCTTGCAGAGCTGGTTTGGAGGAGTTGTATTTTTTGAGCCTTCTTTTGTTGTCATTCTACTATTTATAATTTTGAACATCTTTTTTTTAGACAACTCCCTTTAGTGTTTCATATAATAATGGCTTGGTGATGATGAACTCCTTTAACTTCACCTTATCTGGAAAGCACTTTATCTGCCCTTCCATTCTAAATTAAACTTTTGCTGGATAGAGTAATCTTGGATCTAGGTCCTTGCCTTTCATGACTTCAAATACTTCTTTCCAGCCTTTTCTTGCCTGCAAGGTTTGTTTTGAGGAATCAAGTGATAGCCTTATGGACACTCCTTTGCAGGTAACTCTCTCCTTTCCTCTTGCTTCTTTCAAGATTCTATCTTGATCTTTAATCTTGGGTAACTTAATGATGATGTGCCTTGGTGTATTCCTCTTTGGGTCCAACTTCTTTGGGACTTTCTGGGCTTCCTCAACTTCCTGGAAGTCTATTTCCTTCTCCAGATTGGGGAAGTTTTCCTTCATTATTTGTTCAGACAAGTTACCAATTTCTTGCTGTTTTATTCCTTCTGGCACCCCTATAATTTGGATATTGGAACATTTCAGGTTGTCCCAGAGATTCCTCAGCCTCTCTCCACTTTTTTGAATTCTCGTTTCTTCATTTTGTCCTGTTTGGATTTTTTTTCCTTTTCTTCCAAATCATTGCTTTAACTCCTGGTTTCCTTCTGTCACTGTTGGTTCCCTGAATATTTTGCTTTATTTCATTTTGGGTATCCTTCATTTGTTCTTTCATTTTTCAACCAAGCTCAAACAGTTCTGTGAGCACTTTGATTACCAGGGCTTTAAATTCTCCATCAGACAGGTTGGTTATCTTCTCATCACTTAGTTCTCTTTCTGAGGTTTTGCTCTGTTCTTTCATTTGGGCCATATTTCTTTGTCTTGGCTCAGCTGATAAGTTGTAAGGGGGTGGGGCCTTAGATATTCACCAGGGCAGGGCAACCCTCTTTGTTGCAGCTCTGCCTGTCAGGGAGGGGCCAGAGAGGGAGCAATGCAGTTCATCTGCTTGGCTCTAGCCCACTTTTCAAGGAACTCTATTGGGAGAATTGGAGTTTCTCCCACTGCGGCAGCTGGTCTCAGTTTCACCTTTAGCCAGCCCCATGTGGGTGATCCACTGCCTCGCCAAGATTTTTTCTCAGTTTCCCCGCCCCCCACCTTCTACCACCTTCCTGCTGCAGGTTCTTACCAGTCTTGTTGTTCTGGTTGACTTTTTCTTTAATTTCTTAGTGCAAGGAAGGGAAAGGTTTTTACCTATGCTTCCATCTTCATTGGGACTGTGGAATTTTACCATTTTAATTATGAAGTGGGCCTCTTTGGGTTCCTATTGATTGGGACCCTCTGCTTCCTGGATTTGTGTGGCTTTTTCTCCATCGAATTAGGCAAGTTTTCCATCATTACTTTTACAAACAGGCTTTCTATCCCTTGTTCTTCTTCCCCTCCAGGATCCCTCTTATATGGATATTATGATGTTTCATGTTGTTCTGCATTTCCCTTACATCTCTTCGTTATTTCTGAGTCTTTTTTCCTTCTATTGCTCTTTCTGGGTGTTTTTTCTATCTTGTCCTCCACCTCACTGAATTGATCCTCTGCTTCGTCTAGGCTGCTTTTGATTCCTTCTACTCTGTTCTGCAATTCAGAAATTGTGTTCTTCATTTCTTCTTGGCCTTTGTTTCTATTTCCTTATTCATGTTGATATAGTTTGCCATGAGTTCATCTTAGTTTCCTTGTAGTTTTTGGTACTTCTCAGTGAGCTCATTGATCTTCCTGATAACCATTCCTTTGTACTCAATGTCTGATCATTGACTTGCCTCTATTTCATTTAGCATTCTTTCTGAGGCTTCCTCCTTTCCTTTCATTTGAGATTTGTTTCTTTGTCTTCCCATTGTGTGAGACTCTTCTTGTCAGACTCTGCTTCTTAAATTGATCTGTTCTGACTCCCTGGGTTTGTGGTGTGAACTTCTATGGTAGGAGACCTGTGAGATTCCGTGGTACAGTCTCCTTGACCTCCTGAACTTGCTGCTCATGGGATGCCCTTTATGTTGGTTCTTTGCATGTCTTTGGGTTTTGATTGTTGTTTGGTCATTCTTTGGTGGGTCCTTCACTTCAGCTGGTTGACTGAGGGTCAATCTGCACACCATGTCTTGTATGCTCTTGTGAAGGTGCTGTCAGAAGAAAACCACAAAGCCCAAGGAATAAACCCACATTCCCAAAGATATCTCCCCCCACAATCTCAGTATCAACAGCAAATGAACCAGTATTAATAAGAGTGTGAAGAGATTAAGATATTATTAGAAAGGAGAGAAATAAGCTATAGTATAAAGTCTAGTGACTTATTATGTACAAACTTGCTGGATAAGAAATTAATGTTAAAAAGCTATGCAGGAAAGAGAATATCACTAATCATAGAGAAGACCACAGTGGATTTTGTCTCAGTAGCCTTTAGTATTTACTACTGTTTTTCTTTTCTGGATCCTCCTCTGGTGGTTCAGATGTTGACCCCATCTAACCTTAGGCATCCTTCTCTGAGACTGCCAGACATCTTCTGTGTATAGTTGTCTCCTTCAGTTGTTAATTAGTCACTTTGCACTAAGTAGTCAGGCTTAAGCTGCATAGGTTGGGACAGAATCCTTCCTGGTATCAAGGCTATTGTTTCCTCTCAGGCTGCTGCTGCTCAGAAGGGAATGATATGCCTGAGTAAGATGGCTGCTGCAGTATGGGAGATGACTCAGCACCGGGATCCTTGTGGCCACTCTCTCAGTTCTCTCTCCTAAGCCTCCATCCCCCAACTCTCCTCAAGCTTCTCTAGTCCACTCTGCCACCCCTTTGCTAGGGGTTTACTTCTATGGCTTTCTCCTTTAGTTATTAATCTAGTCTCTCTGCACTCAGCAGCCAGGCTTAAGCAGCACAGAACCCGGGCAGTCTCTCTTGTGGGTAGGGCTGTTGTTTCTCCTCAGGCTGCTGGCACTTGGAAGGGAGCAGTCTTCCTGAGCACAGTGGCTGCTGCCACTTGGGAGACCACTCAGCACTGGGTTCCTTGTGGCTACTCTCTCCACAGTCTCCCCAAAGCTTCCATCCCCAGTTTCTCCCCAGGGTTCTCCAGCCCACTCTGTTCCTGCCTTTGCTGTAACCCCAGGTAAGTGACTGCAAATGAAAATTTGTGCATTGGCCCTTCAAATGGCACTTTGCATCTCCAGCTTTCCATCTCTGGCAGGGAGCAACCATGCTGCTTTTTGCCACTGATTGTTATCTGTGTACTTTTTGAGCTCTGGTGTTCTAGACTGGGGATTCCAGCTTAGGATTTAGATCTCATTCTTGTCAGGGGTGTCTAAACTGCTGCTTAATTATCCCTCTGGTGCTGCTGCCTGTGGGCACCCAGACAGCCCTTTCTAATCTCCACCACACCACTTACCAGACAGGTTGTGCTGAAGTGGGTTCTTCTGTCTGTCTAAGGTTATAAGGCTGCTCTCTTTCTATTGTTCAGTTCTTTGTTCTGCGTGATTTCTCTATAGTTTAGTTGCAATTCCCCATTGGTCCTGGGAGGAGGTTAGTGTGGCTTCCACTCACTCTTCGACCGTCTTGCCCTCTCTGTAATCTCTTTTAATTACCACAATAATAAGTTACTATCAAATAATGCTCCTTCCTGCATCCTTCCTAAATGCACACTCTAACAATGCTGTCCCTTCATAATACTCATTAGAAGCTAATGGGTGCTGACTCAAGTAGCAGACTGCCCACACAAGCCATTCAATGCACAGTGGAAACAAACATTCCTATCTTTTTTTTCCCCTCAAGTACATGTAGTTGCCAAGAGCTCTAGGGTAATATTTCTACCCTTAACCAGGAAAAGGTACTTGAATGTAGTTAGATGAATGGTCTCTGGAGTAACAGGGATCTAGCTTGAGTGTGGTTCCTGCTAGAATACTAACTGGGCAGCTTTATGCAAGTTACTGTCTCTGTTGCCTAAGGTTTTACTCTTTTAAATTAAGGAAAGTGATATTGATATGGAAGAGATGTGCCAGTTAGTTTATAACTCAGAAATGTATTATTTATTTAGTCTTCTCTGTTTTCCAAAATCTGGTACATTTTCATAAAATGGTGTCTATTAAAGCCCCTACCAACTTTTGATGTTAACTTTTTTCTAAAAATGCCTATGTCACTAATAAATAATATTTCTTTAGAGTCATATTCTTGACCTCCAATCAATGGTTTGCACCTCTGAGCCTCTGAAACATCAAGAATTTCTTTTGAAAGTAGAACTACCATAGGGTCCAGCAATTCCACTTCTGCTTATTTATCCTAAGAAAACAAAAAAAAATACTGACTCATAGAGATATTTGCACCAGATTATTGTGAAAATTATTTTTAATGTATGTGAAATGTGACCAACTGTTAAATGACATAAAAATGCCAGCAGCCATTATGATTATCAAAGGTGATGTTAAGAGAG
Source organism: Macrotus californicus (assembly GCA_007922815.1). Lineage (NCBI taxonomy): Eukaryota > Metazoa > Chordata > Mammalia > Chiroptera > Phyllostomidae > Macrotus > Macrotus californicus. Next base: position 4,735 of record VMDR010036537.1, on the reverse strand, counting down.
CATTATTTCATTCTAAGCCTTTAAACTAAATTAAAACTTAAATAAGTTTCTTCCCTAAAAGCTGTATGTTAGTGTTCATAATCCTCAATACTTTCTTTTCAAAACAGTTAAAAAAGAAAATCCTTAAAAGTAATTGAAGGAGGATATTTCACCATAAATGTATTATATATCAGGACTTCTCAAACTTGAATGCACATAGCAGTCACCTGGGTGTCTTGTTAAAATGCAGATTCTGATTCTTTGAGTCTGGAATGCAACCTGGATTCTGCATTTCAAACAGATTCCAACACAATCCAAACACTGATTGTGGGCTGAGCAGACTTTGAGTGGCAGAGTTGTGTACTATTGTCCATATAAAATGCACTTAGCTGCTTTTGACATTTTATTATGTTTATGAATTAAAAAATACCTAGTGCTGTAACTTTGGTATTTTAAACATTACATTTGAAGTGACTCCAAAAAGGACCTGAGAAAATAAGTTCATATTTACACATATGAAAAGAGATAAATTAGAAATGGAAGAGAGCAATTAGAAGCAATAGCCAAATCTTAGGGTCAACTTTGCCTCACTGATGGAAATCTGAGATTTCTCAAGGAAACTGATCATCCACACTCCTACTTGGTTGAATTTCACTTTCCTTAAGCAGTATTTTATCCTCAAGAATAAAATTAAATAGACTCTTGGGATACAAAGAAATTAATAACGTTAAGCCTATGCATTAATAATGAACATATGGCTAAGATTACTTTTCACCAGGTATTTTTGGTTAATTATTATAGCAGTTGTCTTCACTGTTAAGGTCAATAGATCATTAAGTATATTTGTAAAATTGTCAAGCAAGATCCTAAAACACATTCATGATGCTGCTGGTGAATATTTACTCAAATTTTGTGTTTGATTCATTTGGTTTCTAGAGGTTTTATTTCAACAAAACATGTCCTTTAACTTTTGTAGAGATTTGAGACATGTTCATGAAATGTAGAAAAACATTCTTCAAAAACCTTATTCCAGATAAAATAAGAGACAAAGTGATAAAGGAAAAGGTGATACAAATTAAAAGTTTTAGGAATTAAGTAAACTCACATTTGACAGTTACTCCCATTTGGTGTTTGCTTTGTATTTGTGGGAAAGTGTGCTTGTGCTCTTTGTTAAATCACATTAAACTAGACATTGAGTAAACATACACCAAAACCACAGAGTTTTGTTCAGTTTCATTGCCAGTAACATTTCAAGGCCTATCAAAAGTATTTTGACAATTAGCTAGTGGGAGATTTAACGAGAAAAAAATAAAAGCAACAAAAGAAAAGAAACAGGTCTGGGTAGCTCAACAGATAGAGCTAAGGCATTCGCAGAGTTGACTGATGGATGTGATACTATGGTACTCTTCACAACCAGCAGCTCATACACTAGGAATGGACCCTTATTGTCAAAAGACAATAAATTTCGAAGGGCAGCTAAGTATGGATACATGCATATTTCTTTTCACTTCAATTTTTTTCTGTTTTTCTTTTTTCTTAAGATTTTATTATTTTATTGTTATTGAATTAAAGTTGTCTGCATTATCCCCCCACCAGTCCCTCCCACCCCAGCAAATCCCACCTCCCTCCCTTGCTCGCACCCTCCCCCTTGGTTATGTCCATGTGTCCTTTATAGTGCTTCCTAAAAACCCTTCCCCTCACTGTCCCTTCCCCCCTCCCCTCTAGCTATTGTTAGATTGTCCTTAATTTCAATGTCTCCGGATATAGTTTTTTTTCTTTTTTCTTTTGTTGATTATGTTCCAGTTAAAGGTGAGATCATATGGCATTTGTCCCTCACTGTCTGGCTTATTTCTTTTAGCATAATGTTCACTAGTTCCATCCGTGCTGTTGCAAAGGGTAGGAGAGCCTTATTTCTCTCTGCTACGTAGAATTCCATTGTGTAAATGTACCATAGTTTTTTGATCCATTCATTCACTGACAGGCACTTGGATTGCTTCCAGTACTTGGTTGTTGTAAATTGTGCTGCTATGAACATTGGGGTACATAGGTTCTTATGGATTGGAGTTTCAGGGTTCTTAGGGTATAATCCCAGCAGTGGAATTACTGGGTCAAAAGGCAGTTCCATTTTTAGTTTTCTGAGCAAATTCCATACTGTTTTCCACAGTGCCTGCACCAGTCTGTATTCCCACCAACAGTGCAATAGGGTTCCCTTTACTCCACATCCTCTCCAACACTTGTCGTTTGTTGATTTGTTTATGATGGTCATTCTGACTGGTGTGAAGTGGTGTCTCTTGGTGGTTTTAATTTGCATCTCTCGGATGGCTAGAGATGCTGAGCATGTTTTCATATGTCTCTGAGTTCCCTGTATATCGCCTTGGAGAAGTGTCCGTTCAAGTCTTTTGCCCATTTTATTTTTGGGATGTTTTGTCTTTCTAGAGTACAGTGGTATAAGTTCTTTAAATATTTTGGAGATCAAACCCTTGTCTGAGTCATCATTGACAAATATGTTTTCCCAAATAGTTGGTCCTCTGTTAATTTTAATGCTGTTTTCTCTATCCATGCAGAAGGTTTTTAATTTGATGAGGTTCCATTTCTTTATTCTTTCCTTTATGTCCCTTGCTTTAGGGGACATATCAGTGAAGATGTTGCTGGGTGGAATATTTGCTATTTTCCTGCCAATATTTTCCTCTAGGACTTTTATGATGACACGACATATATTTAAGTTTTTATCTACCTTGAATTTATTTTTGTGTATGGTATAAGATGGTGATCAAGTTTCATTTTTTGCATGTAGCTGTTCAGATATCCCAACACCATTTGTTGAAGAGGCTATTTTTACTCCATATTATGCTTTTTCCCCCTTTGTTGAATATTAATAGACCACAGGGACTTGGGTTTGTTTCTGGGCTCTCTATTTTGCTCCATTGGTCTATATGACTGTTCTTATGCCAGTACCAGCCTGTTTTGATTGCAGTGACTTTGTAATACAATTTGATATCAGGTATTGTGATCCCTCCTGCTGTGTTCTTCTTTCTCAAAATTGCTGTGACTATTTGAGATCATTTGTGGTTCCATATAAATTTCTAAAATGTTTGTTCTATATCTGTGAAATATGCCATTGATACTTTAATAGGGATTGCACTGAATCTATAAATTGCTTTGGTTACTGTGGCCATTTTGATGATGTTAATTCTTCCTATCCATGAGCATGGTACATACTTCCATTTGTTTGTGTCTTCCTTAATTACTCTCTACAGTGTTGTATAGTTTTCTGAGTATAGGTCTTTCACCTCCTTGGTTAGGTTTATTCCTAGGTATTTTATTTTTTTTGTTGCTTTATCAAATGGGAATTTTTTCCTGATTTCTGTTTCTGATATTTCATTGTTGGTGTGTAAAAATGTCTTTGATTTCTGAATATTGACTTTGTATCCCACTGTTTTGCCAAATTCATTTATTAGGTTGAGTAGTGTTTTGGTGGAGTCAATAGGATTTTCTATGTACACTATCACGTCATCTGCAAACAATGATAGTTTCACTTCCTCCTTTCCACTTTGGACGCCTTTTATTTCTTTTTGTTGTCTGATTGCTATGGCTAGGACTTCCAATACTATGTTGAATAGGAGTGGTGAAAGCGGGCATCCTTGTCTTATTCTTGATCTCAGTGGGAAAGTTCTAAGATTTTGCCCATTGAGTATAATGCTGGCTGTAGGTCTGTCATATATGACCTTAGGTATGTTAACGAATGCTCCCTCTATTCTCATTTTGCTAAGTGTTTTTATCATAAATGGGTGCTGTACCTTATTGAATGCTTTTTCTGTGTCTATTGATATGATCATATGATTTTTGTCTTTCATTTTGTTTATGTGGTGTATTACATTTATTGATTTCTGAATATTGTACCATCCTTGCATCCCTGGGATGAATCCCACTTGATCATGAAATATGATCTTTTTAATGTATCATTGGATGTGGTTTGCCAATATTTTGTTAAGGATTTTAGCATCTATGTTCATCAGCGAATTGGCCTAAAGTTTTCTTTCTTGGTTATGTCTTTATCTGGTTTTGGGATTAGGATGATGCTGGCTTCATAAAAAGAGTTTGGGAGTCTTCCATCTTCTTCAACATTTTGGAATAATCTGTGAAGGATAGAGGTTAGCTCTCCCTTAAATGCTTTGTAAAATTCTCCTGAGAAGCCATCTGATCCAGGCTGTTTATGTGTTGGAAGCTCTTTGATTATTGCTTCAATTTCATCAGCTGTTATTGGTCTGCTCAGGCCTTGTGCTTCTTCTTTATTCAGTTTTGGAAGATTATATTTTTCTACAAATTTATGCATTTCACCTAGGTTTTCAAATTTCTTGGCACATAGTTCTTCATGGTAATTTCTTACAAGCCTTTGTATTTCTGTAGTATCAGTTGTAATCTCTCCTCTTTCATTTCTGATTGTGTTTATTTGTGTCCTCTCTCTTTTTCTCTGGATGAGCTTGCTTAAAGGTTTGGCAATTTTATTTATCTTTTCAAAGAACCAGCTCCTGGATTTATTCATTCTTAAAATTGTGCTTTTAGTTTCTATGTCATTTAATTCTGCTCTGATCTTGATTATTTCCTTCCTTCCACTTGCTCTGTGCTGTCTTTGTTGTTGTTCCTCAGGTTCTATAGTCATAGAATTAGGTTGTTTATTTGAAATGTTTCTATCTTTTTAGGTAGGCCTGTATAGCTATGAACTTTCCTCTCAGGACTGCCTCACTGTATCCAATAA
>VMDR010036536.1:0-10468 GCA_007922815.1 Macrotus californicus | reverse complement strand
CAGAAGCCTGGAGTGAGTCTTCAACCTTAACCCCTGTACTATGCTGCCTTCTAGTTCAATAGCATATTTAGGTAAAGATATCAATAGAATATTGCCAAAGGGATATATACATGGATAGACAGGTGACAATGGAAAATGGGGAGGATGAAAAACTCATATGGCCTCTACTTTGTGTTAAAAACTTCACAAGATGTTTTAAGCATCCTATTGTCCATCTGAGTTAGGTTTTACTACCTCTGTTTTCATCTGAGCTTGCTCATGGTCACCTGCTAATAGACTGGAGGGTCTGGATTTGAACTCAAGCTGTAATCTTAAAAGGGCTAGACTATGCACTTCCTGATCCATTTCCTATTTTCTAACTTTTTCAGTCTTCAAGAATTATGAGACTCTGATAGCATCTCAATAAGCAGAAATTCTGAAACAGAGTGGAAAGGGAGGCTCCTGAAGAGGGGGCATTCTGTCAAAGTGGAAAGTTAGCATCGCTGCCGCACCTTACACATTACATAGTTCAGGTATGATGTAAAGGTGCATTCCCCCAAAGCCCCAGTATTTTTTTTTTTGGTGTTTTGTCTTGGAAAAATATAAACTGCAGTTGCAGTTACCTTTGGGTCTCTTACCTCAGGGTCAAGCAGGAATCAGGTGTCAGGTATTCCTCCTGGACCAGTTTTTTTTTTTTTTTTTTATAAATACTGTATATACTCCTATGTAGGCAAGACGGTAGGTAGAGAAGGGCAATGTTTAAAATACTCAAGAAGACAAGCTTTGTAATCATCTTAAGAAAACTGTTCTGTTTAGAAATGCATGTGAAAGTAATAAACGTGGATTTGGAAAATGGCTACTCAATTGTCTAACTTAGACTGGTTACTCACACCTATTATTGTGAGTTGGTGACATTTTCATATATATTGTTCATAGGTTAACTAAATAAAATAGGCTGTTAAAGATGATAAATTAACCACCTCAAAAAAGTTGGCCTAAGATAGGAATAATTTCAGATACCTTAATTATGGACAATAGAATTTGCTGTTTAAATGACTGAGAATGTTGTCATTTAGGAGAGTTTAGTGTCACTGAGGTTTCTTTCACATCCCCTCTTGCTTGTCACTTGGCTGCCTGATCAGTGGTGAAATGGGATCTTACCCCCTGCCAATTCAGCACTGTTGAGTTCCTGAAATGTGCGAGAGTAGGTCATGGGGAAGGAAGGGTATCAGAATTAGGAATTTCTTCTCTGCAGGTTATTGTTTCTGGTCTCGTACTTTGAAGATATTCTTCACAATTTAGAGCTGAGATTCATTGTTATATCAGTTCTCTAGCCTGTTCTTAGTGTGAAGTTAGAATTTAATTACTCAAAGGGTGCTTATCATTATAATTTTAAACATCTGTCCCTTTTGTGGTCTCATCCTGTCTTGGGTTCACTATTTCTTTTTTAATCTTCACCCGAGGATATGTCCATCGACTTTAGAGAGAGAGGAAGGGGAGAGAGAGGAAGAAAGGGAGAAACATCGATGTGAGAGAGAAACATTGATCGGCTGCTTCTCATACTTGCCCCAACCTGCCACCTAGACGTGTGCCCTGACTGGGAATCAAACGTGGGACCCTGTGGTGCTTGGTCTGATGTTCCAACCAAATGAGCAGCCCAGCCAAGGAAGGTTTACTATCTTTTAATGTGAAAAAGCAAGAAATGGAAACACACAAGAAATGGACACCTTTCATCCAACTAGATGAATCTGAAAGCACCAGTCTTATGCTTTTGTGTTTCTCATGAGTTTATTAGAGTCAGACTAGAAGAAGGAAGGACAAGCAAGCAATATTTCACGTAGCTCACAAATTTTGGCCTCTGATCACTCTCCTGAGATTACTTGTACTTCCAGGCCCATCTGGGATCAGGGAGTTACCCATTGTTCTAGATCTGAGCATCCTTTGGGAGTAACAACCATGAGTCCCCAGGGGGCTGCTCTGCCAGGGCTGTTCCCAGCTCACGCCGTCTGGAAACACAGTGATTTCACCTGCTGCTGTTCGCACAGCGCAATAACCACCACCTCTTGTCCCCTCCCACTGCCACTTTTGCTGTCACCTGAAATTTTAAAAATATTAGATACATTGATGAAAAAGCATGATGCCAAACAGATTGTAAAACATCCTACCTTTTATGAGTAAAAGAGGGAAATTAAAATGAATTTCTTAATTTGTCTAAGTAATTCTGAAAAGATTAACGAGACACAAATCAAAGTGGTTATTTGCTTGTGGAGTAAGGGAGAGAGGTTCAGTTGGAGTAGGTGGTGGACCGGGTGGGAGCTGGGGAGAGGGGGACAGAGTGAGAGATTTTTTTTCACTGTATCCTCTTATAATTTCAACTATGAGAATGTACTACCATCTAAAAATTAGCCATTTAAAAGTAACTTTTAAAAGCTGTCCTTCTGTCTCACATCTTGAAGTAAAATTGGAAAGCATTGTTCCTCTCCTGGGAAAGTCGGAGTTGTGGTAATTGTCATCTCATGTTGGAGAACGCGCGTGGCAGGCTTCTGGTTGGTCACATCGGAGCTCAGCCAGGTTCCAAGTATGGGAATCTCAATATTTGTCTCTATTCCAAGGAAATAAAAATAATTACTTAGGCCCTGGCTGGTGTGGCTCAGTGGATTGAGCGCAGGCCTGTGAACCAAAGGGTTGCCAGTTCAATTCCCAGTCAGGACCCATGCCTGGGTTGCAGGCCAGGCCCCAGGGGTGTGAGGGGCAACCACACATTGATGTTTCTCTCCCTCTCTTCCTCCTTCCCTTACCCCTCTCTAAAAATAAATAAAGTCTTAAAAAAAAAATAATCGCTTAGCCTATCTTTCAGGAATAATGGAAGGATTGATGAGAAAATAAGTATTAAAACGCTGTCTAAGCAGCAAGTAAATGATGATTACTATCAGGTTGCCTGAGGACGTTGTGCCACTGATTTCCCAAGAGGAAGATGCAGATCTTTCCATCTTCCTCTTGCTTAAGGCCCGGTCAAGTTTCAGACTCTGGAAGGGAAAAAGGAGGGCCTGTGTAGTTCTTTCATATTTCTGCCTTGAATACCTAAGGAATCTTTAACCTCTGCTGGAAAAAATTTCCATTTAAAAAAAGCATCTGCTTAACACCTTTTTTTGATTAGTAGAGCTCTTAGCTTCTGATGAAGGATGATAACAGGCTTAGCAAAGAGGAAATTCATTGGTTCATGTAACTGAAAAGCCAGAGACAAACGACCTCCAAGCGTGGCGGGATCCAGGTGCTTAGAAGCTATGCTTAAGAATCTGGTCTGTCTTTTGAGTTTATGTCCCTCTGTATCGGTGTTTTGTTTTGTTTTTAAGTTGGGCTCTCCCTTTGTGGATGCAGAGTGACAACTAGCAACTCTAAGCTTATCTTTAGCTTAGTTTTAACAGCTTCAGAAGAAAGAAAAAGCCTTCTTTTCCTATTGTTCCAGCAAAATCCGTGGGCCTTGATCTCATTTAGTGCAGCTTGGGCACGTGCCCTTCTCTGGACCAAGCACCAAGGCCAGGGAAGTAACTGAGCTCCAGCTGGATGAGCCCAGGAGCCCGAGAGCCCGGGGATGGGGTCCACCTCACAACTGACATGGACCAAGAGAGAGGGAAGGTGGCCCCTCAAAGGCTCAGGAGGGCTGTTGCTGAAAGAAATAGAAAGAACATGAGATGTGCCCTCTCTCCCAGGGCCCCCCCAGGCGCACTTAAGTGCACAACATCTATATCTTTATCTGCGATAAACTATTTTTGGTATTAGGAGGATGGAGTAATAAAGAAGACGTCCCTCAGACCGCTCTGACGGGAGCCATGCGACTGTATACACGTGTAGCAACGAAAACTGTAGGAAATGCTGTAACAGAAGTAATAGTAATAGCCAACGTTATTGAATGCTTTCCAGATTCTACATGCCAGTCTAAACACTCCCCGCATTTTAACCCATTTGATCCCCAAAAGAACCAGAAAGGGAGCAGATGTTCCATTTTGTAGATGAGGAAGACGAGACAGAGAAGTTACTTAAGATGACTTTAGGAGCATAAAGAGTCCTTTTTCTTCCTTTTTCAATATTTTATGTATTTATTTTTAGAGAAGGGAAGGAAGGGAGAAAGAGAGGGAGAGAAACATCAATGTGTGGTTGCCTCTCGAGCGCCCCCTACTGGGGACCTGGCCCACAACCCAGGCATGTGCCCTGACTGGGAATCGAACCGGTGACCCTTCTGTTTGCAGGCCAGCCTCAATCCACTGAGCCACGCCAGCCAGCACAGGCATAAAGAGTTCTTCCTTCTCGCCAGCACTGACAGTGAGATCCAACACGGGGTGCTGTTTGAAGAGGACCTAAAATTCTAGGGACAATTTCACCCAAGGGGGATAGAAACAGTCTAATTCTAGAAAGAAGAAACATTAAAAGAAGGAATGGAGCCCAGGAGGTACAGGAAGTATTTAGGAAATGACAAGAAGTGAAGTTTGACTTCAACATTGGGCTTGTGACAGAAAGAGATGGAAAGTGAAGTGAGAGGAAGCACGGTTTGTGGGGATCAGCTATGAGGCTTAGCTGCCCCGTGCGGAGCGCTTTGGCTCGTACAGGCATCCGCGGCCCGTGGATCTGAGAGTAGGGGAGTGGTGCGGATAAGCAAGAAAATGGCCAGATCCCTGAGGGTTTTTAGGTGGGGTTGTTGGCTTTACTTCTCTGCCTTAACATTCTTGAGATGTTTTGGAAGGTTTTTAAATGTCCTGTCGGGTGGCATTTCAGTGGTTGTTTCTTTAAACGGTTTAGGTACGCCTCCGTGAAAGGTCTTTGAAAAAGGAGGCCATTTCTTGGCATTCTGTTTTCTGTCACTGCTGTTGAGGAGAGGTAAAGCAAAGCCTGACTTATGGAACACTTTCCACACCAGACAAGCAGTTCTCTGTTCCTGCCAGTTCTACAGTGAGGCCATTCAGTACGCGGACCCAGGAAGATAACATGGCACGCTTATTTAATCATTTTCTATTTGCTCTCCTATTTTGTTCCGTCATTAAATGGTGTTAGAATTGAAAATTAGGACTCCCTTTTCTGGCCAAAAGAAAACACGAGTGGTTTGTGGACTGAAACATTTACTCACACAGATACTTTCAGAGGATTAGAACACCCTGGCCATGCATCTGCAGAAAGGAGCTGGTGGCATGTGCCCCAGCTTCCCCTCCTGAACGGAGGCTCCGTGCCCAGAGGACATCATAAATCACTTGTAATTTATGATGATCCCAATCGTGTGTTACACCCTGTAAGTTGGCTGGTGTCCTATACATACTATGACCTCCCTTCTCCAGAGCATACAGGAACTTTTTCAGATGAGCCATAGGGAGAGAGCTGAGGATTTTCCCTTCGGCTGGCCCAGCCAAGGAGTAGAGGAAGGAGACGACAGAAGACTCTTGTTCTTTGAGTTTTGCCACAAGCCTGACTTGCTCTCTCTTAGATGGGAGGTAGGGAAGGGGCAGAAAACAAGGGGACCATTATCGTTATTAGTCTGTTTTCTTTCATTCATTTATTCAACAAATACTCATTTTCTGAGTGCCAGCAACCTGCACTGTTGGGGATGCAACAGTAAACAAAACCGGGTTTTGATTCTCACCGAGAGCACACTGCCACAAGGTACGAGGTTCTGCGTCAGGAGGTGATGACATATTTTGCAGGTTAAAAAGATGGATAAAGACAGGAAGGGGAACAAGCTATTCCACACCGGGTGTGCAGAAAATAAGGGGAACTTAGAGCAGGGTCTTGAAGGAAGTGCTAGAGTGAGCTACAAGGATTCTGCAGAGATGGCATCCCAGAGAAGGACAGAGGCCACCACGCAGGGGCATGTCTCAGGTGAGAAGCAGCCCAGCAGGGGCTGGAGGAGCAGGAGCAGAGAACGCCAGGAAGGAAGTGGTAAGAAGGGGAGACATGTGGAGGGCTAGCCTAGGGGTCACCTGGAGACCATGCCAAGGACCGGAGATATTACTGAAAGTGAGATGGACAGCCATGGGAAGTTTTTGGAAGGCTGATCCTTTTCAGACACTTGAGAAACCAGAGTACAAGCGTGAAGTCAGGAAAACGAGGGCCAGGCACCTTTTACCTCTTAGAGGAGAGGAATGTGGGTTGTTGTAATCAGCTTTGGACTGTCAGAACTTTGGTTCACCCAGTGCACAGTGAAACCGAAATCCTAGTTTTGCTTGACCTTGGTATAAAAATCACACATGCTTTTTAAATTGGGATAAAGGTAACCACGAGCTATTTGCTCAACTGGGGAGAATACTTCCATGGACAGACCTAGCTACCACATCCAGTGACGAGTGTCCTGCCACAGCTGCGAGGAGGGATCCCCAACGTCATTGCTGTCCTTGCAAAGATCAGTGTGAGCTTCAGTGTCAAAGAGCAGCTGGTAGAATACTTGGGATCAGATGCTAGGGGGCTTCAGTAACCTGCTTTGCTCTCAGTGAGCACAGTGCTAACCCAAGCTGTTTTCCCCTCAGAGAGAGGACTTCGTCTGGTCTAGAGCTGTGGGGAGCACGGGCTTGGTTAGGGTGATTTCAACTCCTTTTGAGGAATATCTTCCTAAAAGTGAGGGTGATGGATAACTAGAACAGGCTATGCCATAGCGCCTGTCCTACCTCCAAAAGTTTGCAAGCAGGTGAGCACATCTCAGGAATGTCCCTGAAATGGCTCTTGCTTTGTGTGGCCTGTTGGACTAGAATGAACTCTCAGATTCATTCCGATGCAAAACCCTTCTGAGCCTATGAAAAGTGGCCAGTGAATGTGCTCCGCAAACAGACAGGCACTATATAAACAGGAGGCAAATATTTTAAAAGATGAAGAGTGAAATACTTGTTCTTCTGGGAGAGCAGTGGTTGGAACTCAGTGCCCTAACAACATACCTTCCACGCTCGGTCGCCTGCAGTTTGTTCTCATTGGCCCCGTGCACAGTTATCTGCTTTATGTGTTAGAAATGTGCTCAGCCAAAGACCAAACAAATAGCCAAAGGCATTTTCCTATCAAGGCCCCTTGGTAGGAGGTAGAGCCAAAGAACAAAGCTGTTGGATTTGAGGCTTGGCAGGAAGCCAAGCTGGCTGCTTCAAAGCTCGAGGATTTACAAGGAAGAAAGAGGAGGGATTTTTAGCTGAGATTAAGTTAGAATTAAAGCAACAGAAAACTTAAAACTGAAATTAAAGCATGCTCTGGAATCCTTGATGGAAAGGCGGAAGCCTTCTGGGCTCTCAGATGGCTTTTTAGAGCAAGAATGAAAAGCTTTTCAAGGTGCTCAGAGCAGGGGTTACAGAGTAGCCGTGGTTAATGACAGAAGATCACGCAGCGTTTCAGCTGGCTGAGCCGCCCTTTAGGGATCATTCCTTCCCTCAGTTTACCATCGGAAGCCCTGGAATCGGAGGAGACCGCCCGACATCACACAGCTGTGCAAGTTCTGGTCCTAGAATCCAGGACTTCCAATGGCCATGTTGTGTTTTCAGCCACTTTGCAGAAGCAGCAAACAATTGAAAGTTGTTTCCTAAGAGCACAGGGCAGACAGCCACAGTGACTGTATTCTGAATCAGCCGTGCCTGTGGTTTCCCAGGATGGGGCATGACCCTCCCCCCACCCTGGTTGCCACTTGCACCCTCCCGCTTAGCAACACAGCCTGGGGTCTCTGTCCCCGGCCCCAGGAGTAGCCGGGCTGAGACTGGGCTGTAAGAGGCCTTCAGGGCCTGCCTCCCAGGCAAGCATAAATGGGTTTGTGCAGGCCTGGGGAGGCTGCGCGGTCAGGTCCCTCCAACCACCTGCATAACCCCCGCAGCGCCCCACAGTGTCATGGGTGTTGCTGTTTGTCCTCCCGTGGACGGGCCTTCCCTCCCCTTTGACGGAGGCCTGAAAAAATTGAAGCTGTGTTTAAAGAGCGGCACTTTTTACGGGAAAGAACTCCCATGAAGGAACAGCTCCTGCTGGCCCCCCACACCCCGATAACTTTGTCCTTTGAAATCTCCAGCATCTAAGTGAACTCTTGTCCCTTCCTTCTGGAAGGAAGGAGGGAGGGGTGATGTGAAGGAGGAGGGGATGGTTCTTTATGTGTCTCCATTTGAACCAATAAGATGTTAGTTGTGATTTTTCCCTATTCCTTCATTCACTCAGTTGTTCATTTTCTTGTTGATTTACATTCTGACTCTATCAAAAAATGTGTTTGACAAAACCTGGGACAAAGAGCACACGCGCAGTCCATAGGACACAGAGGGAGTCAGGTCGCTGAGGAGGGGAACAGATTTCACTCGCAAATTGTCGTATGGAATTTGTTCTCAATGTGAAATTTTGCTCTGGCCTTTCTGGCAACCAGGATCAAAAAGAAATACACAAGTCCTAGCTATCAGAGAGAGAAACAAACTCCCCTTTCTTCAAGAGAGACTAAGTGTTGCCATTCTGGGACTCATGGCCTTACTAAACACTTACTGAGGACTTTCCGGTGCTTGATACAGAGCTCCCAACCCAGGAACAACCCTCCCTCCCCCCGCCCCGCCCCCCCCACCTCTCCTAAGTGTCCTTGCTTTAGGCCACCTGGAGCACCACTACCCGCCCCGCCCCCCAAAATAAAAACTGCATTCTTAGTGTCATCATTGGCTCTGTTTGTATGTGTCGGGGTGTGGCTTGGAGTAATGGCGTGTAGTTCGGGGCACGAAATCATGTTGTCCAGGGTGTCTCTAGGGTTTGCAGATTGTAAGGACGAGAGTTGAAATTGCAGAGAGGGTCAGCATCCAGTCCTGCTGTGGCTACCCAGTCTTCACTAAGGTGCTTTTCTTTCTCTCCAAGGAGCCCTACGCCCCTTCTCTGGCCCTTTCGTACTGTGTCAAGGTGCTTTTTGGAACAGGGCATCCGGAGGGAAGAGAGTTCTGTGCCCACACTTTGGGGAGTGTTGACTCAGGGGTTAGTAGATGACATGACCACGTGTTTATTTGCACACCTTCTGGGCCCTGAAACTGGGCAATGGGGTTTGCAGGTACACAGACAGGTGAGGTTCAGGAAGCAACACTGTACATGTACCACGTGAGTACTGAGGTGGCACAGTGAGCTCCTCAGCTCCACTCTGAAGTGGTAACTGGAATTTCAATCCTTGCAGAGGAAGTAGAAGTGGTGTGCGACCCCCATCCCTTGCATGCCTTTTGTGAAAGCACGAATTGACTCCACCCTCCTGAGTCTTGATAATTTTTAAGTATGGCAAGGAAAAGAGTTCCAGAAATCTGATGTGTCGAATTTCCGTCATAGATCGTGTGAGAGAGGAAACACTGAAAAAGTAGTCTATTCTCTTTGGTTTACTTGAATATTTACTGAAAGTGTATTTGTTTATTTGGGGTTTTTTTTACTATACACATACATATTTTCTACATACATTGCATATTCATAGAAACACATGTTTTAGAATGCATCATTACCAAAGAAAGGAATATTTCCAAGTGAGACATAGTTGGTATGAAATAATTTATCTGGATTCTTGGCCAAACATTATCATTTGAAAGACTAGGCACAGCCGCTGGGTTTCAGATCGTGGGCTGAAGCTGCCACCGTTGTCTTACTTGTGTTGACTCCAATCACATGTTTTGCTGGGCAACTAGGAAAACGGGGGGTTGGGCCCCCAAGTGAACAGTATGAATGTGCTCAATTCTACTTGGAATGTTTTTCATAATATTTTAAGCAATGACTTGATTCTTACTTGTGCTTATTCTTTTTAAAAGTATTAGAAAGGAAGATATCCACAAGACAAAGTAGAGAGGAGCTGATAAGAAGGGGAGTTCTTAAGGAATTGCCTGATCAAGGTGAGGAAATTAATCGTACATTTAAAATAATTTGATCCTTCGTTCTTTGGTCTTTCTTTCATTTTCTTTTCAAATTTAAGATGATCACGGTCTTGGGGAGATAAAGCAGTGAGCACCACACTCTGAGAATCTTGCTTTAATTCAGCGTGCCTTTGTGGGCTACAGAGAATCTAAGTTCTTCTAGAGAAGAAATTCCCTGACCTTTTTGATGAGTCCTTCACCAAATGTCGCTCCCAGCCTAAAGCTCTACAGAGGTGCATTGTGGCTGGAGACAGATAAGACACAAATTCTTATGTGACTGCTTCTCCTCCCTATTCTTGAGCTCCAGTCTTTCCATACAAGTTAACTTGATTGTTAGCCTCATTGCTGAGTTTTAGCTTGGCTCATGCATTTGGTTTCTTAAGTCTACCCGTAAAAGAAAAGAGAGAAAAGAGATGGTAAATATATCTCTCTTATCCTTTATGATGCACTCAAATGTACAATCAATAAGGCATGAATGGGCAAATTAGTTAATTTGCTTTGTCATCCTCTCAAGTCATTTTCCCAGTGTTCTCTTTTCATTTCTTTGGATCTGTGTTTCTTACCTTTTCACTAACAATTATATGTAAGTATTTTTTTTTCCTGCCTCTAATCTGCTTCTCTTTTTTTTTCCTCTATCCTCCCAAGGG
>VMDR010036535.1:0-10473 GCA_007922815.1 Macrotus californicus | reverse complement strand
GACATTGTTTAGGTTCTTTGACTTCTCTCTATAGAAATTGATAATATTCCTCTGACTACATCAATGGGGGGAGTGTGTAGAAAAGACTAATATTAGTATTAAACCAAAAACACTCATTTATTTGTGAGAGACCAAAGTTGGTAAAAAGAAACAATTTATAGAATAAAGACCTACAATTCATTGATTTCAATGACATAAAACAAATGTAGCCAGACCAGCAATATATTTATCTGATGAAGTCCTAAGAAGATCTACTATGATGACTACTTAGTATATTAACTTTTATGTTCATAAGTTGTGCCTCTGGAATGGATATAAATTATTCAGAAATAGGGCTATTGCAAACTTCATTCCAGACCTTGTTCTAATAAATACCAATTCTTTTTTAGTGTAGCTGAACTTAAAAGTTTATATGGTTTTGAGTAGTTGGGTTTTAAAATCATCTATTTCTCTCAAATTCTCAACGTGCTTTACCTCAATTAGGTGAGCACAGTGTTATCTGTGAATTACATTTTGCTGATGGGAATGTGAATCCCAGGACTAAGGAGGAAAGGTAAGAGTGGTGTTCACTAAAAATGATTCTTAAACTAATGACTGCCTCAGGCAAGAGACCACACCCTGCTGTTACTGTTTATTTTTCATGTAATTCTTTAAGAATTTGGTGTAGGAAAGTGGGAAATATAATGTGCTAAGGGCCATTTATCATTAGAATTTAGATATTTTAAAGGGAAAACAGTCCTTTATGTCTGTTGGCTATATGAGATGTGTTAACAAGCAGGAAGAGCAGTGGACTGTGGATTGAAATTTCGGACCTGTATGATTCATCTTCTCTCCAGTTCAGGATCACCTTAGTCTCGGCTGGTCAGAGGAAAGCTCTGGAAAACAACCTGGTCAACCTGATCGCTTTCTGTTTGGGGATGGCTGACTTTTTATCCTTAGACTTTTAGGAACATTTAATTTTGTTGGATTTGGCAGGTTAGCTCGATGTAAATGTATTTTTGAAAAATCACAAGCAATTTAATTATAAGAAATGGAAGGTTATTCCCTAATGGCTGCTGCTATTATAGAGGTAGTCATAACAGCCCTCTTCACATTTTCCACGTTTCACTATTCGAGACAGTCCAAAAAAGACACAGCAAGAGGGCTGCTGAGTGTACTGGCAGCAAACTAGACACTGAAACAAAGAGCATCAGTGACATGTCAGTGTCCCTTGGGAAGGCCAGGCTGTTTTTAATAAACCTTGAGCTTGAGAAACCTTGGTGAAACCCTTGAGGAAAAGCTTATCAGTATTGAAGGGCATTCTAAAAGTTGTTGGAGGTATTTATTTTACCCTTTTCCAAAAGGCTTTATCGACTTGATTCTATTTTACGTGCGGAGTCAATAAAACCTGTCTCATCCTTCCCTCCCCTGCTTCCTCTCAAAACCTCCATCAAACCTGACACCACCTCAACTCACTACAAAATAATCTACAGAATCTCAAAAGAAACAAAAGACTAATATTTAATCATGGTCCCTGATAACTCACTTCTCTCACCCCCCAGCTAACACATGCTTTTGCCAACTTATAAAGGGGACTTTTTCTGACCATCTTTAAGATAAGGTGAAATAGCACGTGGCATTCCAACAGCATCCGGAGTGACCAGAGAATCATTGCTTCTACAGGCGAAGACATTTTTTCTCCCCTTCTAGTTTCTTCCAGCTGGTTTAATAATTAAGTCGACATGAGACATTAACAAGAAAAAATAAGTCAGTTCAATTACATACATATACATACGGAAACCCCACAGACATGACAGAGTGAGAGGCCTGACATACCTGAGAGGTTCATAGACAGAAAGGTAAAATGAGGTATCTCTGGCATTCTGAGCTAGGATGACTTTAGGCACCTGAGGCTTCAGAAGGGAGGAGAGTCACCTACAGGTTGATAAGAACAGATGTTAAGTAATTAAATATTTGTCCAGCCCTATAGATAGCTCATAAAAAATTATTTCTGCTGATAACGTGATGGACAAGGCTCCAAATTCAAATTCTTTCAGGGAGAAGTGAAAGTTTCTCTTGGGCCTACAAGGTCTCAATTGCCTTCAGCTCAAAATAATCCACATGCCAAAGTAGCACATTTTGGGGAGGCCTGTTCTGAACCCCTTCACTTCCTTCACTTTGTGGCTATGTTGAGTTATCAGCAGGTACAAGTGAAAAATCAAAGCCAGATGAATGTGTGCTATAAGAAATGCTTTTTAAAATTCTGATATGGCATCATCTTCTGCATGGCTAAAGAAAACAGCAAAATGAAAAGGGAACTAACCGTTATGGGAAAATGTACTTGCCAATGATACCTTGGACAAGGATTTGATCTCTAAAATATATAAAGAACTCATATGACTCCACCTCGGGAAGACAAACAATCCAGTTGAAAAATGGACAAAGTACCTGAACAGACAATTCTCCAAAGAGGACATACAGAGGGCCCAGAGGCATATGAAAGGATGCTCAACATCACTAGCCATCAGAGAGATGCATATTAAAACCATAATCAGATACCATTTCACACCAGTCAGAATGGCCATCATAAACAAATCAACAAACAACAAGTGTTGGAGAGGATGTGGAAACAAAGGGAACCCTAGTGCACTGTTGGTGGGAATGCAGACTGGTGCAGCCAGTATGGAAAACAGTATGGAATTTCCTCAGAAAACTAAAAATAGAACTGCCTTTTGACCTGGCAATTCCAGTGTTGGGATTATACCCTAAGAATCTTGAAACACCAATTTAAAAGAACCTATGCATCCCAATGTTCATAGCAGCACAATTTACAATAGCCAAGTCCTGGAAACAGCCTAAGTGCCCATCAGTAAATGAGTGGATCAAAAACACAATGGAATACTACACAGCAGTAAGGAAGAAGGAAGGCCTACCCTTCATAACAGCATGGATGGAACTGGAGAGCATTATGCTAAGTGAAATAAGCCAGGCGGTGAGAGACAAATACCATATGATCTCACCTATAAGTGGAACCTAATCAACAAAACACATAAGCGAGCAAGATGTCACCAGAGACATAGAAATAAGGAACAAACTGACAGTGACCAGAGGGGAGGGAGGAGGGGGATAATGGGCCAAAAAGGGGAAGAGTCATCAAGGAACGTGTATGAAGGACCCCAGATGAAGACAAAGGGGTTGGGGGAGGGCTGACTGTGGGAGGCGGGGGTGTAGGGTGGGGAGAGCAATGGGGGGAAGTGAGGACAAGTGTAATTAAACAACAATTAAAAAAAGAAATAAAGATCACTTAAATAATGAAACAATAAAAATAAAATAAATAAAATAAAATTCTGACATGGTTAGTATTCTGAAAAGGCCTTTGCAGAAAATCAACTGTTATTTATTTGTTCATTTATTTAAAAATATTATTGAGCACCAATTTGTGCTAGCCGTTAGTTAAATAGTGCCATGCAGTGGTGAGTAAGGCAGATTAGGCTCCCTCCCTCCCTTCTTTCAATTCCTTACATATATTTATTATAGCACCAAATCCTCTGCTGGCCCCCCTATCCACAATTACTCCCTCACACACATTTCTTACCACCTTTCCCTGTGATTATTGTCTTTAGCTGTTATTGCTATTTAATGGAGGATGTATTTATTGCCTTGTCTCCCCCACTATAATGAAAACTTCATGAAGCAAAGGAAAATTACATATTTGCAGCACATAAAACAGTGCTGAAAATAGGCACTCAATAAATATGTGTTTAATCAATCAACTAATGAGTGAAGCAATTGGAGGCCAGGACTTCACTACAGAATGTCAGTAAAGGTTTCTCCTGTTTCTGGTTTGAATCTATTAATCACTGTTCATTACACGTGGTTTTTGAACTTCCTAGACATTTTATCATTTCTTCTCCAAAAACATCAGGGATGACAGTGTTTGAAGACTTGGTAAAAACACAATTAATTATGTCTGTGGTATTCCTCTGATCTACATATCAAATATGCCTAGAAATAAAGGCTAACAGATTTGCCTGAAAAAAATACTTGTTGTTGACGTATTGATAAACATATGCACGCAAAGGGGCTCCAAAATGATCTGCTAAAATTTATATTTTTATTTTTTTAGGGGAGAATTTGAATGCAGTCCCCCACTACCACAAATTTTGCAGTCGAGTTTCCCACATTTGGGGAAATCGCAGGGGTCAGCACATCCGGAGTGCAATGGATGGATAAGCCTTGCCCTGGGAAAAACACCTTCGTGATCATGGTATCTCCCCTGCCAGGTAAGTATTAAAATTTATTAACAGGATTGATAATACCTATTTTGCTGGGTTATTATAAAAAATACTCAAGATAAAGTAGTAAAAAACTTTGAAATCTGTACATTGGCTTTGGCTAAAAGTAAAAACAGTAATATTCATCTGTTTTATAATTTAATCAATTAAAACCCAACAAAATCCCTCACTAACAATGCCTGGCAGCAGAGGTCATGGAGATGCAGAACCAGCAAAGGAGACTGAACAGGAAGAGCTGGAGAGTTTAGGAAACCGGGTTTCAGTGGTGTCCCAGGCTAAGTGATAGGCATATCAGTGCAGTTAATAGGGCAACAAAAACAAAGCATTGGCCAGATGAATGTTATGCATGAGGGAAAAACTGTACTGAAATAGATTCAAGATAGAATGGAAACAAAAAAGTTGGAAACGACAGGTATAAATAACACTTTTATAAGCTTTTGCTATAAAGAAAAGCAATGAAATAAGATATGAGGTTGTAAGAGGGTTTTTTTTTTAATGGTGCCCCATATAATAGCCTGTTGATGTGGGAATGATTCAGTAGAAAAGAAAAAAAAATGATGTGATTTAAAGAAAGGCTAAGAAAATTTGGTATCTATAGCTCATAGACTAGATAATAAAATTGAAATTTAAAATGTCTTTCATGGGCCAAAATGAAATAGGCTATCTCCTTTGTGAAAGAATACAATTAAAATTTTACTTTACAAAGGGAGATAGCAAAACAACCTGGCCAGTAGGGAAAATTTTATCTGTGATGAGTCATAACCTCACCTGAGTTTAAGGCTCAAATCCAGTTAATCCATATGATCAGAAAAAACTGCAATCTGAGAAATTATTTTAACACAACCATAAATTAGTAGCACCTCCAGGCACCAGTCAGAAGGAAATAAACATTTTTCCTGGAGGAACCCACTCATTCATTACTCAAGCCTCATAGAACTTCCGGAGGTACATTCCCAGTGCATAAGTAATCACGATCGGAAATCACACACAAGGCACCAAAGGGGAGAATGAGCAGAAATAACGGCAGAACCAGACCCACAAAGATTCACTGGTAGAGTTGGTGTTTCCACCTGGACAGTCCAACCTTGGAGCACAGCTCCTAACCACCGTTATACTATATTTTTCAGTATTCTGGATGCATAGTTAACATGTTTAAGTAAATGAAGGATGGAATTTAAATGGGAGCAAAGAATAAGAAAAAGAAATGGGGCCTCTATAAACTAAAAAAAACATTTTTTTGAAGTTAAAATCTCACTGGAGATTTTACAGATTATACCTAACATCATATTAGGTATAACTTGGAGAAAATTAGTAAATTACAAGATAGAGCTGAAGAAACTGCTCAGAATGTAACAAAAAGACAAAATGATGAAAAATATGAAAGAAAGGTTAAAAAAGAAAAGTCCAATTGTTTACCATATATGTAATTGGAGTAGCAGAAAGGCCTATTACATAAATATGTGAAAAGACAATGGTTAAGAATTTTCCAGAATTGACAGACTTGATAAAAAGCACCAATCATTAGGCTTTAGCAATGAGGCTACATCTAAGGAAAAGCAACCAGAATATCAAAGATCTTGAACCAATAGCATAAAAATATTTAGTTTTGATAATAAAAGACATTTTCTTTAGGGGAATTAATGGTCTAAGAATTTCTTTAACTGAGTAGTCCTCAAATATTTTAAGATTTATCATAAATGAGAGGGATTAAATGCATTGTTTATTTAATGTTAGGGGACTGAGCTAGGGCGGTGGATATAAGTTATAGGGAGGTTGTTTGGGGCTCATTACAGGGAAAGTATTCATGTAAGTGGAGTGGCTACATTGTAGCCACTGAGCTGTCCTTCACTGGAAGCTGTAGGATCATCAGGAGGGAAATTTTGGAGTGGGTAATTCCCGCACTGGGTCAAAAGTTGGACTAAAAAAACTAAATAAACTCTGCAACTCTAAGATCCTAAAATAATAATAGTGGTAATTTATTCAAAATGTTCTAAGCACTATAAAGACATTAATTTATTCAAACTTTTTTACAACTCTGTCAGTTAAGTATTTTCTGTTTTGGCAGGTCCAAATAGTAAAGTTCAGAGAGTTTAAGTAACTTGCTGAGGACATGTGGCTTTTATGGGTTACAACCAATTTAAATCCAGGACTGCCTTACCCCAGAGGGGGAACTTCCCACGATGCCTCACTAAATCCCAGGACAATGACCATCAGCTCAGTTCTGGTCTTGCCAGACTCTCACAAGAAAGTCCCTTCGGCCTCACAATATTTGTGCAGGAAACCAGAAACCAAAATTGAGAAAGGCAGGTACACACACAGAGGCTAAATTGATATTGCTTCATTTCTCTTTGAGACCTATGTGTTATGTCACTTAAGAGAAGCCTTCTTCATTCATAAAAATACACTTGTCAATGGGTAATTTTGTTATTAGAACTAATTTCTACCAGCATACAAAACAAACCTCTATTAGTTTTTATACTGCTTTTCTTCTGTGTTGATCTATATATAATTACTTTTTCCTAAATTTTTTTGTGTTTGATTTATTCAAATGCCTTAAATGAGCTCTTGGTGGTATTGGGTATTGTTTTACCAATTTGGCTATTAAATTTTAATGTTGGCCTCTCTACTAACAGGAGAGGCATAGGATGGCTATACTACTACTGAATGAAGGGAAACCTAATTTGGAAGATTTCTTTTAATAAATCCATTGGCATGCAGTGACATTTAAGAGGGCAGTTAGATAGAAAATCAATGGATAGAAATTATTTTAGACAAAATAGAATAAAAATTGAACATATTGAGAAACTGTATTTTCACTAACCTAAAACTCTAGCATGTGCTAAATGTTGAAAATAATATCCATGATAGTCCTGAACTAGGGATACACAGAAAAGGCATTCTGTTATCCTCATCTGAAGGGCACTATTTCCAGGGTATTTTTCACAGATATGAGCTAGAGTGGAAGCAAATTTTGTAGTTAGCTAAGTTTGATGGTATTTGTTTGAGTCAGATGAGCTCAAAGTAAGTAGTCAAATCTAAATCCTTCTCTAAACTGGCTGGTAAACCTGATGGGCTCATAGGTCACAGGAGAAAAATGACATCGTTTGAGTGAATAGGTTTTGCTAAAGCTTCTGGTAGTTACCTCTGGGCTGTGAAGGGGCGTGGGAAATTTGGCCCCAAAGGGAGCTGTCAAAGTGTGAAGCAGTGCTGCTGGAATCTTGTCACTTCCTAGTGTTCTTGTTTACAGGTAGCAGTGTGCCCTCCGTCCTTCAGTTTTGTAGGGGCTGAATTCCAGTTTCTCCAGTTGACTTCTAGGTATGTCACTTTTACACTTCTTTTTAAATACCTATAGGCAAAAATTACTCTTGTTGAATTTTAGAACTTGACTTTCCCTTGAAAACACAAGTCTTATTGTGGGAAAGCAGAGACGGTGACAGGACTGCACATCACCTCTCCGTTCTCATCGATTGACGTGTGTGGGGGGTGCAGAGGGGGAATCTGGTTGAGACACACTGTCCACTTAGGCTTACCAATTACAGACAAGGTTTCTCAACGCGCGCGTGTGTGTATGTGTGTGTGTGTGTGTATTCGTGTATTCATGTATGAGGGGGGCATTACATTGAAGCTCTCTTCTGAAAACAACACTGACATAATCATAGAGAGCCTGTGCTTGATATTAGTATCCTAAAGGAGTGTCCTGAAGGAATGGCTTAGTTTCAAACATGTGGCTCATTAAGACCTACTGTAAGGACCTGTTGTTTTCATCTGCAGACACCCCTTTTGTGAGAGAGGTGTACCTTTCTTGCTTTATGTATCTGGGGAGGGAAAGGTATGTTCCATTAAGAGAAGCTAATGCTAACATATACCTCTTCATTGTATGTAGGTGGGCTGGGGAAGCTAATGCTAAATTAAAAATTTTTGAGGCTGCATCTATAAATAGTCATCTTGACTTGCAGGTGGAGAGAACCCACATGCAGAACAAAGTCAAGCAGAACACTGGACTTGAAATACAGAGACAGCCTTTGCCTATAGTTAGTTTTATTTGCATTTTGCCACTTGCAGCTAAAACTGTACTAGCATAGCCACAACCCTCATGATTCAGAGTAAGATAGATGCTGAGATATCTATTTCGTTTGAATGATTATCATGGCCAGAAATCATCTTTATCCCGAGCTCTAAAACGGGCATCACTAAACCATCACGTAGGACTTCCGAGCAACCTCATCTTGGCATTGCTCACAGAAGGAGGAGAGTAACTCATCAGATTGACCTGAAGCTCTGTGAAACATCAGACATAAAGATATCCTCAGAGGCGCTACCCCTGATAGCCCCTCAGAACGAACGTGTGGATATCATAAACTAACAAACTATGTGGGCGGTTCTCTGATCATTTTGCTTGAGTGGGACATCTATTTACCCCTTGTTGACATACAGCTTCATGGTTCCTTGGTACGATCGGATACTATATTAATGTAGTGATATATTGTGCTTTTCTGTAAAACTTTCTACCAGTCTTCTCCCACTTACCAGTTAGGATTTCTTAGGGAAAGGTGCTTTTTATATTTTCTGTATTATTAGAATGTTATAAACATGAATTGCTAAGTTAAACCTGACATTCTTCCTCTTAGCTCACTGAACTGTGCCCTTTTTATTACAAGTACATAAGTTAAGCATGTGCTGTCAGCATTGATTGAATTTCCTCAGTCGTGTTTATGATTTAACCTGCTTCCACAACTGGAATTTAGAAAAGATGAGTCCCATAGTTATATTTACTAGATATGTGTTCACGCTCATGTTCTTTCTCACCAAGTCCTCTGCCAACATGGCAGGTTTTCATTCTGAGTACCATAAAAATGCATTTGTTTGAGTGGATGGAATTACAGAATCACCATATTTTAATGATATTGTTTCCCTTGAGTGGTATCCAGGCCATTGCTCTAATTTTCCAGCCCAGTCATGGCTAGGCAAACTAAAATGTTTTAGACTGTATTTAAGGTGGCTTGACTCCACCATGCTAAAACGTGCTGGTAACATCATAAATCCTTGTAACTTTGAAGATGTCCTCAATGTGTAGATAGAGAAATGTGGAATGGATTTTGCTTTGGGTGGTTTTGGAGGGGTGGCCATGCAAGAAATTGGTTTCAAAACAGTCCCTCCCACCATCTGTACACCAGAAAACACATTCAGGGGGCTGATAGAAACCCCTGGACACAGCCAGCAGAAAAAAGCTCAGGAAACCATTGAGATCACCAAAATAATTTTTAAAAAATGACCTTACAGTACTGACTTTGCCTGGTGGAGGACCTCTTAACGTTTTTTAGAACGATGCTTATTTTGTTATTGTTGTTGTTTACCAACATGACTTACTGACACTTTACTGACAAAGTACTGTCTTCCCTTCCCTTATTAATAAAGGTTCTATACCTGCACTATTAGGGTCTATAAATGGTCTAAGTGTTTAAAATAATATAAAGAACTTATGAGTGAGTAAAGAGCATAGAAGTATTGAATTTGCAAAGATAGACGACTTTCCCTCGTAAAATATCTTCCTAATTTCAAGCCCTCTCCAGGGGGCTAAGAAAAGCTTTAAATATCCATTCAAAATTCTTCACAGCCAGACATCTCTTTTAAAGGAATTGGGTTACATCAGTTGATGTAATTAACTCAGATTGTTTGGGTGATTCAAATCCCAAAGGCAGCAATACATCTGCGCACATTCACATTTTCCCTCTGTGCTAAGGCGCCAGTGGTCTTGATTTTGGGTGTGTATTTGCAAAGGTTGAGAGAGTGGAGGCAGGAGAATGAGCTGGTGAAAGGTAATATAGAGGAAGATCATGTACTAAAAATGTTTTTTGATGCTATCTGATTTCTTTTTAAATCACTCTTTGAAAAAGAAATATTGGTTTGGAATCTGTTTGTGGTCAAATACATTAAAATAAAACATCTTTTGTTTCATTAGCCCAGTTATTCTTTACTCCCCTCGGAGCATCTGGCAAGCAGGGTAGAGCTGGAGGGTGGTGAATCTTTTGGTGAATTGGTGAAATGGAGGGTATACTATTTATTCACCTCTGATTTGCAAGGAGTCCCATAATCTGTGCTTTCAAATCCAATCGCTTTATTTGATATTTGAATTTTATCTCACATAGAATCTTTAAGCTCTAAAGACATATTCATGCTTAAATATTTCCCATTTCCAGAG
>VMDR010036534.1:0-10468 GCA_007922815.1 Macrotus californicus | reverse complement strand
AGCCACTGTGGAAAACAGTATGGAATTTCCTCAGAAAACTAAAAATGGAATTGCCTTTTGACCCAGCAACTCCATTGCTGGGATTATACCCTAAGAGCCCTGAAACACCAATCCAAAAGAACCTATGCACCCCAATGTTCATAGCAGCACAATTTTCAATAGCCAAGTGCTAGAAGCAGCCTAAGTGCCCATCAGTGAATGAGTAGATCAAAAAACTATGGTACATTTACACAATGGAATTCTACTCAGCAGAGAGAAAGAAGGATCTCCTACCCTTCATGACAGCATGGATGGACCTGGAGAGCATTATGCTAAGTGAAATACATCAGGTGGTGAGGGAGAAATACCATATGATCTCACATTTAACAGGAACATAATCAACAAAAGAAAAAAGCAAACAAAATAGAAACAGAGACATTGAAATTAAGAACCGTCTAACAGTAACCAGTGGGGAGGGGGGAGGGGGGAATGGGGGGAAGGGCTTTCAGAAACTACTATAAAGGACACATGGACAAAACCAAGGGGGAGGGTGGAAGCAAGGGAGGGAGGTGGGTTTGGCTGGGGTGGGGGGAGTAGTGGGGAGAAAATGCAATGTAATTGAAAAACAATAAAATAATTTAAAAAAGAAAAGAAAATTAATGTCAAATGATCAACTTTACATACAAATCAGAAATCTAGCTAAGTCAGCACAATTCTGAGAGTTTTCCACTTCACTTGCCTTCACCCCAGCACTTTGTTAAATTTTGTGGGCTTATATGCCCTAGAAGTCTAAGTTCAGTACCTATAATCAACTTTCAGGATAATGCCCTTTTGCAATTCTCACATATTCCACACTCTAACCACAAAGTTGAACCACAGAGCAGTTGCTTCTTAATTGCAACCAGAGAATAATACTAACAAAAATGAGAAAATGTTACACCAAGAAGTTTTGAAGCCAAATAAACAACAATTCCCTGGGTATCACATTAAGTTCACATTCACATACAGTTTTGATATAAAAAAGTATATTGTTTTTTTGTTTAAACAATATTACACTGAATCTGAACCAAAAAATCCAAATGTTGTATAAGTTGTTGTATTGAGAAGCCCTCCTTCACTGTCTCCACTGTCTTCAAACTTGGACCAAGTCATCTCCTTAAATTACTGCAGGGAGGGACTCACTGATAAGAAAAATATTATACAAAGGAAATAATTGTGAGAGAATTTGTATAGTGTATCATTTTTAGTGAAAGTTCAGAGTCCTCAAGAATTCTTGCTTCAGGACTGGTTTCAATATTCCCATTTGATCTTTACATCAATTTTGAGCAATTAGTCATAATTATTTTTTAAATTTATTTTGTTTATTTTTACATTACCTTTTCGTCCCACTCCCCCAGCAATAACTACACTGTTGTTCATGTACATGAGTCCCTTTTGCTTTTTGCTCAATCCCCATACCTCTACTACCTGTCATCCTTCTCTCCATGTTTGAATCTGTCCCCATTTTCCTTGTTAGTTCAGTTTGTTGATTAGATTCCACATATGAGTATAATCATATGGTATTTGCCTTTCTCTGACTGGCTTATTTCATTTAGCATAATATTCTCCAGGTCCATTCATAAATATTGCAAAGAGTAAAATTTCTTTTTTTTTTACACCTGCGTAGTATTCCATTGTGTAAATAATCCATAGTTTTATCCACTCATTTATTGATGGATATGTGGACTGCTTCCATATCTTCGTGATTATAAATAATGCTGCAATGAACATAGGGGTGCTTATGTTCTTTCAAATTAGTATTTTAGGATCCCTCAGATATATTCCCAGAAATGTGATCACTGGGACAAAGGCAGGTCCATTTTTTATTTCTTGAGGAATCTCCATACTATTTTCCACAGTGGCTGCAAGAGTCTGAATTTCCACCAACAGTGCAAAAGAGTCCCCCTTTCTCCACATCTTCGCCAGCACTTGTGATTTGTTGATTTATTGAAGATAGACATTACAATGGGTGTGAGATAGTATCTCATTGTAGTTTTAATTTGCCTCTCTCTGGTGGCCAGTGATGCTGAGCATCCTTTCATGTGTTTATAGGAGCTCTGTGTGTCCTCCTTGGAGAGGTGTCTGTTCAGGTCCTTTGCACATTTTTAAATTGGATTGTTTGTCTTCCTGGTGTGGAATTGCGTGAGCGTTTTATATATTTTGGAGATCAAACCTTTGTCCAGGGTATCATTGGCAAAATATATTTTCTGATATGATTGGTCCCTTTTCATTTTGCTGATGTTTCCTTTAGCTGTGTACAAGCTTTTTAATTTGATGAAGTCTCATTTGTTCTTTTCTTTATATCCCTTGCTCTAAGGGACCTATCGGTGAAAACATTGCTACATGGAATATCTGAAATTTCCCTTTCTATGTTTTCCTCCAGGACTGTTATGGTATCACAACTTATATTTAAGTCTTTTATCCATCTTGAATTTACTTTTGTGAATGGTTGGTGATCAAGTTTCAATTTTTTGCATGTAGCTGTTCAGATCTCCCAGCATCATTTGTTGAAGAGGCCATTTTTACTCCATTTTATGCCTCTGCCCCCTTTGTTGAATATAAACTGACCATAGAGACATGGGTTTATTTCTGGGTTCTCTATCCTGTTCCATTGCTCTATGTGTCTGTTCTTATGCCAGTACCAGGCTGTTTTGATTACTGTGGCTTTGAAGTATAGTTTGATATCAGGTATTGTGATCCCTTCTACTTTATTCTTCTTTCTTAAAATTGCTGAGGCTATTCGGTGTTGTTTTTGGTTCCATATAAATTTTTTAAATGTTTGTTCTATATCTGTGAAATATGTCATTGGTATTTGAATAGGGATTGCATTGAATCTATAGATTGATTTGGGTAGTATGGACATTTTAATGATGTTAATGCTCCAATTAAGGAACACCACATATGCTTACATTTATTTGTGCCTTCCTTAATATTTTCTTCAGGGTTGTGTAGTTTTCTGAGTACAGGTCTTTTGCCTCCTTGGTTAGGTTTATTCCTAGCCACTTTATTTTTCTTGTTGCCATATCAAATGTGATTTGTTTTCCTGATTTCTGTTTCTGATATTTCACTGTTGGTGTACAAAAATGCATTCAATTTCTGAATATTGACATTGTCTCCTGCTGTTTTGCCAAATTCACTTATTAGGTCAAATAGTTTTTTGGTGGAGTCTATAGGGTTTTCTATGTACACTCTCATGTCATCTGCAAACAATGACAGTTTTACTTCCTTCTTCACAACTTGGATGCCTTTTATTTCTTTTTCTTGTCTGATTGCTGTGGCTAGGACTTCCAATACTATGTTGAAAAGAAGTGGTGAAAGAGGACACCTTTGTCTTGTTCCTGTTCTTAGTGGGAAAGATTTTAGTTTTTGCCTGTTGAATATGAATTTGGCTGTAGGTCTCTCATACATGACCTTTATTATGTTGAGGTATACTCTCTCTACTCCCACTCTGCTGATATGTTTTTATCATAAATGGGTGCTGTACCTTATCAAATGCCTTTCTGCATCTATTCATATGATTATGTAATTTTTGTCTTTCCTTTTGTTTATGTGATATATTACATTTATTAATTTGCTAATATTGTATCACCCTTGCATCCCTGAGATAAATCCCACTTGATCATGGTGAATGATCTTTTTAATGTATTGCTAGATGCAGTTTGCCAATATTTTGTTGAGGACTTTAGTGTCTATGTTCATTAGAGATATCGGCCTGTAGTTTTCTTTCTTTGTTGTGTCTTTATGTGGTTTGGGGATTAGGATGATGCTGGCTTCATAAAAAGAGTTTGGGAGTCTTCCCTCTGGTTGGATATTTTGGAATATTTTGAGATGGAGAGGGATTAGCTCTGCATCAAATGTTTTGTGAGATTTGCCTGAGAAACCACCTGGTCCAGGGCTTTTGTGTGCCGGGAGTTTTTTGATTACTGTTTCAGTTTAACTGTTATCATTGTGTTCATGCTTTCTCCTTCCACTTTATTCAGTTTTAGAAGATTCTATTTTTCTGTAAAGTTGTCTGTTTCACCCAGGTTTTTATATTTCTTGGCATGTACTTGTTTGTAGTAATTTCTCATAATCCTTTTTATTTCTGTGGTCTCAGATGTAATCTCTCCTCTTTCATTTCTGATTTTATTTATTTGAGTCCTTTTTTTCTTGATGAATCTGGTTAAAGGCTTGTTGATTTTGTTTATCTTTAAAAAAAAATCAGCTCCTGGATTTATTGATCCTTTAAATTTTTCTTTTAGTCTCTATGCCATGTAGTTCTTTTCTGATCTTGGTTATTTCCTTGCTTCTACTTGTTCTGGGCTTTGTTTGTTTTTGTTACTTCAGTTCTTGTAGATGTAGGGTTAGGTTGTTTGTTTGAATTGTTTCTATCTTTTTCAGGTAGGCTTGTATTGCCATGAACTTCCCCGTCAGGCCTGCCTTCAATGTGTCCCATAAGTTTTGGGTTGTTGTGTATTCATTTTCATTTGTTTCCAGAAATGTTTTGATTTCTTTCTTGATCTTGTTGTTAACCCATTCATCGTTTAATAGCATTCTACTCAATCTCCATGAATTTGAATGTTTTGAAGTTTTTCCTTGAGGTTGGATTCTAGTTCCAGGCCCTTGAGGTCTAAGAAGATGCTTGATATGATTTCAATTTTCAATTTGCTTTTGAATTGTATATCTGATAGTTTGCTTCCCTCCATTTTATTTAGCTCTTTTACTGGGGAATTTTCTATTCCTTTTGACTGTGGGTTCTTTCTTTGTCTGTCCACCTTTTAGGTGACTCTCTTTGTTAGTTTGTGATTCCAGAAGGTCTGCCCTACCAGCTGTATTCATAGGGTGAACTTCTGTGGAAAGGGTTCTGTGGGACTCAGTGGTGCACTATCTCTGATCTTCTTGTCTGGATGCTCTTGGTTGCCCTTTCTTCTGTTTGTGTGGGCTTTCTTGTTGTACTTGGGCTTTACCCATTATGGTTCCTTTGTTGGTGGGTTCTCCCCTCCAATGGGTTTACTGGTATTCACAACTCCCACCTTTTCTTATATGCTGTTGTATAGGTGTTCGTTAACAAAGCAGGATTACCAGACAACCAAACCTACTCCATCAAAGAGAACCCCTCTACCATGTCAGTCTCTACTGTAATTGAACTAAGATTAATAAAGCTGAAGAGAGACTATGGATATCATCAGATATGACAAAGGGAATATGAGATGACCAAAATAGAGGAAAATGATGTTGTGTGGTAGGAGGGAGGATGATTGATAAGAGTTGGGATAGAACCAAGGTGAAGAAAGGGAGAGAGGAAAATTTACAACGTAAGTAAAACTTGAAAGGGCAATAAGAACAATAGGGTAAGAAGAGGGAAGAGTATACTATGAGGTTTGAAGTAAAATTGAAAAGGTACTGGAGAAACAGGAGCAAAATTGCAGAAAAACCACATTAAGTTCAATAGCAACAGCAGCTGAATGAAGTTTAATAATGGTAAAATGGGAATACGAATATTGTAGAAAAGTGAAAAGTGAATATGAGATGTCTACAGTAAAGAAAAATGATTATGAGAGGATAGGAGAAGCAAATAAGAGCAAGGAGTAAAGCCCAGGTTAAGAGAGGGAGAATAAAGAAAGAAAAGATAGGGAGAGAGAAAACAATGAAATAACATTCCTGACTCAGCTGATCATGGGCAGGGCGAAGGAGAAATGGAGAGTATTCTATGGGATTTAAAGTACAAACAAGTAGTAAATGAATAGGAGTTCCTTCAGAGAAGTGTAGCAATAACGGTGATATTTCACCCAACTAGCCACTCTTTATGAAAGGTGAAAAAGAAGTAAGACTCTTATTTGAAGTGAAAAGGAATGTGAGCTGACTTAGGAAAGACGAGTGCTTCTGTGAGGTTGGATGGAGGGGAAATAATGAGAGTAAGGCATAGAAACTCGGAGTGGTGCGAGAGAAAAGAAAGTTTACAACATCAGTAATAAAGCTCAGGAAGTTGGTGAAATGTATTAAGACCAGGGAAGGGTGCTGTGTGGGATTTGGGATGACAGTAGTACGATAAGAAATATATAATCTGAATAAAGAGAATAAAAAGTAAGAGAGCAAGAATAGTGTGTTATTTGGGATACAAGTGAAGTGAAAGAAGAAATATTAAAATACAATATAAAAGGGAGAATAAAAAAACAAAACAAAAAGAACTAAGTCAATGGAAAAAGAGAGCCAAAAACACACGCAAGTTCTGATGAATAGCAAAGTGAAATTTGGCTCAGCTGTTCGCGTTCGCCTTCTGACTTCTTTCTGGATGTCTCTGGTTTTCTCATAGCTCCAGGTCTTACTGTCTTTACTCTTAAAAAAAAAAAAAAAAAAATCCCCCTGCTGGTTTTACACCTGCCAGACCGGTTTTGCAGCTCTTCCCTGATCCTGCAGGCAGAGCGGGGCTGGGCTCTGTTTTCTTCCTTTGCTGTGGTTCCACAGGATGGAGGCTCAGTCTGGGCTACAATAATCACAGATGCCCAGTTTCCAGCCCACACCTGCAGAACACTGTACATTCCACACTGTCCACTCTGTGCATTTGTACCAGCCCGACGCTGATAATTCACCTCATTTTGTGACCCATTAGTCAGTCCACGAGGTGCACTGAGTGGGAGCAAATCATGAACCCCCACCCCCACTCCCTCTTTGTTGGCCTAACTGCTACACACTGTCAGCAAGGTCCCTGCATGGCGGCTCAGTTCCACTATAGAAAGGAGTCTCTCTGGGAGCAGCTGCTTCTCAGAGCCCCTGCTGCCCCCCTCTGATCAATCCATGAGATGCCCTGAATGGGAGTAAATCGCACCCCCACTGCTCCCACTTTGCTGGCCTGGTTGCTTCGTGTGCGAGGTCCCTGCTCAGTTCTTTTTTTGAGAAAAGTCTCTTTGTATGCCGCCTGCCACTCCTAACAAGCACCCAGCTTCCCACATAGTCCAACTCTCTGACCAGTGCAGTGACTATCTGGGTCAAGGCCAGTTGCTGCCCATCTCCTCTCCCAGCTCCAGGTGTTATCCAGGTCTTTGCTGGCATAGTTCTGAGACTTCTCTACTCTAGGAGGGGAAAGAGCCATTCAGTGGCCATTGCTGACCTGGCTTTCATCCAATGCTCCCACGGCAGCCACCATCTCTGGCGCACAGCCCCGGGACCTAGCCCTCAGCCTACAAAAATCTCCTTACCACCCAGTTTTAAGAATCTTCTGCACATGTCATATCAGCTGGCATTCTGTTGGCTGTTCACTCTGTTCCTCACAAGATCAGCTAGGTGTCCCAGTTGGGTGCACCAGCAAGTGGGCTCAGCTCCCACCTACCTCGCTGCCATCTTTCTCATCTCCAAGGTGTCTTTTGATTTCTTCCTTGATCTCGTTGTTGACCCATTCATTGTTTAATAAGCTTCCAGGTCTTTGCATGTTTTTCAGTGTTGTTGTGGTTGATTTCTAGTTTGATAAGCATTGTGGTCAGAGAAGATGCTTGATGTGATTTCAATCTTATTAAATTTATTGAGACTTTTTTTGTGTCCTAACATATAGCCTGTCCTGAAAAATGTTCCATGTGCACTTGAAAAATATGTATATTCTGCTGCTTTGGGGTGAAATGCTCTGAAGATTTCAATTAAATCCATTTGAGCTAGTGTGTCATTTAAGGTCACTGTCTCCTTTTCGATTTTCTGCCTGGAAAATCTATCCATTGAAGTCAATGGTGTTAAATCCCTGACTATGACTATATTTCTGTCAATCTCTCCCTTTATTTCCATCAAGATTTGCTTTACATATTTAGGTGCACCTATGCTGGGTGTGTAAATGTTTACTAGGGTTAAATCCTCTTGTTGGATTGTTCCCTTTATCATTATGTAGTGTACTTCTTTGTCTCTTACTATAGCCTTGATTTTAAAGTCTATTTTTTCAGATATAGGTACTACTACCCCAGCTCTTTTTCCTTTTCCAATTTTGTGAAATCTCCTTTTCCATCTCTTTACTTTTAATCTGTGTGTGTTTTTTGGTCTGATGTGGGTCTCTTGGAGACAGCATAAAAATGGGTCTTGTTTTCTTATCCAGTCAGCTCCTCCATGTCTTTTTGTTGGACCATTTAAGCCCTTTACATTTAAGGTGATTATTTGATAGATATGTATATAGTGCCATTTTATTGTTAGACTGTTTTCCTCTTTTTCTTCTCTTTTTTAATTCTTCTTCTTCCTAAAGCAAGCCCTTTAACAAAACAAACTCTAGTTTTTTCTTGTCTGTAAACCTCCTTATTTCCCCTTTAATTTAATTTTATTTTACTTTAAAGATTTTATTATTTGTTTATTTTTAGAGAAAGGGAAAGGAGGGAGAAAGAGAGGGAGACAAACATCTATGTGTGGTTGCCTCTCATGCGCCCCCCACTGGGGACCTGGCCTGCAACCCAGGCATGTGCCCTGACTGGGAATCAAACCAGTGACCCTTTGGTTCACAGGCTAGTGGTCAATCCACTGAGTCACACCAGCCAGGGCTCTCCTTTGATTTTAAATAAGAGGTCCTTGCTTTTCATCATCTTGAGTATTTCATGCCATTCCCTTCTGGCCTGAAATGTTTCTGATGAGTAATCAGGTGCCAGTCTAATTGGTGCTTCCTTGTAGGTAACTACCTGCTTTTCTCTTGCAGTTTTTAAGATTCTCTCCTTGTCTTTAAGCCTTGTCATTTTAATTATGATGTGTCTCAGTGTAGGCCTCTTTGGGTATGACTTGTTTGGGACTCTCTGAGCTTCCTAGACATGTGTATCTTTTTCCTTCACCAGATTAGGGAAGTTTTCAGTCATTATTTCTTCAAATAGATTCTCGATCCCTTGTTCACTCTCTTTTCCTTCTGGTATTCCCATGAGGCGGATGTTGTTCCATTTCATGTTGTTCAAAATGTTTTTTAAGCTCTCATCATTTTTTTTAATTCTTTTTCCTTTGTGCCACTCTGCCTGGGTGTTGTTTTTTTTTTAAACTTTTCTTCCAAATCACTGATGTGATCCTCTGCTTCATCTAACCTACTGTTTATTCTTTCCAATGTATTATTTATTTCAGATATTGCATTCTTTATTTCTGACTGGTTCTTTTTGGTGGCTTCTATGTCTTTTACCATACTCTTGAGTATCCTTATAATCATTACTCTGAACTCTCTATCTGATAAATTGCTTGCCTCCATTTCATCTAGTTCTTCTTCTATAGGATTATCTTGTTCTTTCATTTGTAGTGTGTTTCTTTGTCTTCCCATTTTGGCTGCTTCTTTGTATTTTTCTGCCTTGGCTGTTAAACTAATCAGTCATTGATCTGATCAATTATTAATCTTATCAAACTGTAATTAGTGGCCTGGCTTAAGCACCACAAGGTGGGGCTGAGTAATTCCTGGAGGTGGGGTTCTTGCTTCCCCTCAGGCTGCTGACACTTGGAGAGGAGTGCTGTGCTTGAGAAAGATGGCTCCTGCAGTTTGGGGAATGACTGAGAACAGGAATTTTTGTGGCTGTTCCTTCAGTTCTCTCCCCAGAGCCACCACACCTGACTCTCCTAAAGCACCTCTAGTCCACGCTGCCCTCCCTTTGCCAGAGTCTAGGGTAAATGGCTGCAAATGAAATGTTGTATGCTGTCCCTTTAAGAGATTCTCTAATTCTCTAGCCATCTCTCCCTGGCAACAGCATCCCTGCTGCTTTTCACAGCTGGATGTTATCTGGGTTCCTCTCTGGACTGGTGCTTTAGGCTGCAGAGCTCACCTTGGGGTTTAGACTCCACACTTCTCAGGGTAACCCCCAGCTGCTGAATATCCCTCCAGATCTTCAGCTGCTGACTGTGGGAGCCCAGCTAGCCCTTTTGTGTCTCCACACTCCTTACCAGTCACGTTGTGATGAAGTGGCTTTTTCTGTATGTTCGTGGTTATAAGGCTTCTCTCCAGTTAGTGTTCAGCTGATTATTCAGGATGATTCCTCTACCATTTAGTTGTAGTTCCTGATTAGTCCTGGGAGGAAGTTAGTATAGTTTCCACTTATTCCTCTGCCATCTCACATTTCTCCTCAAAGTTTTAAGGAATATCAGTCAATTATTTTTGTTGTAATTTTATATCTTTTCCCTGTTTTTTCTTTTCTTAGGTTAGAGGTACAAGCAAATAAAGAAATGGCCAAAAGTAAATAATAGTGAGAGGAGAATTAAAAATGCTTTCTTAATTTGAGAAATCTTAATTATATTTGAATTAGTCTTGTTATACTGTATTCTTGATCGTTATGGCCAAAAAAATTATCATCCATCCAATACTAAAATATAAGGAATGTTGATAACAGACAGAAATGTATTAAATATGCCTAATTCCCACTCTTACATACTAGTAATCAGAAAAATCCATTGAAATAAAGTAGGTATCAGGATGTAAAATTTTAGCTTAAAGGTTACTTTAGCGTTGGGATCAATATGATCTTCGATCCAATACTTGCCTCAAGATTTTATG
>VMDR010036533.1:0-10468 GCA_007922815.1 Macrotus californicus | reverse complement strand
ATTTGTTATGAAACCCTTAAAATCACAGTGCCCTTTTAGCTAATTATGGTAGCTTAATTAAAGCTATTTTAAGTAGTAGTTAATCATGCTTAATTAAGGTAATTGTGGAATTAGCCAGGGGAATTTGAATGAACCATAACGCAGACATGTTTGGCCTCTGAGTATCAAGTACTCTCATTTGTATAGATCCGAAAACACCTCCATGTGTGCATATAGGATAAAATGTGAAACAAAGCCTAGATTATAGTTTTGATTACACAAAACTACTACCAAAAATGAATAAAGTTACACACATGATGTTATGGAGTATACACTGTATTTTCAAAAAGTATAACACATGAGGCTGTATTGGGCTTGATTTCTTTTAGTGTAAGATTACTTTTGGGAGGCAAATGAAGATTAAAGATCTAATAGTCAATGCTGCTTTGGAAGTCAAGCAATCCCTATTAAAATACCAATGACATATTCCATAGATATAGAACAAACATATCAAAAATTTATATGGAACCATAAAGATCCTGAATAGCCACAGCAATATTAAGAAAGAAGAACAAAGTAGGAGGGATCACAATACCTGACATCAAACTATACTACAAGCCCACTGTAATCAAAACATTCTGATACTGGCATAAGAACAGGCACACAAATCAGTGGAACAGAATAGAGAGCCCAGAAATAAACCCAAGTCTCTATGGTCAGTTAATATTCAATAAAGAGGGCAGAAGCATAAAATGGAGTAAAAATAGCCTCTTTAACAAATGGTGTTGGGAGATCTGGTCAGCTACATGCCAAAAAAAAAAAAAAATGAAACTGGACCACCAACTAACACCATACACAAAAATAAACTAAGATGGATAAAATACTTAAATATAAGTTGTGATATCATAAAAGTCCTAGAGAAGAACATAGGCAGGAAAATCTCAGATATTCCATGAAGCAATATTTTCACTAATATGTCCCCTAGAGCGAGGGACATAAAGGAAAGAATAGACAAGTGGGACCTCATCAGAATAAAAAGCTTTTCCATGGCTAAAGAAAACATCAACAAAATGAAAAGGGAACTAACAGTATTTGAAAATATATTTGCCAATGATACCTTGGACAAGGGTTTAATCTCCAAAATATATAAAGAACTCAACAACTGCACTCCAGGAAGACAAACAATCCAATTTAAAAATGGGCAAAGGACCTGAACAGACACTTCTCCAAGGAGGACATACAGAGGGCTCAAAGACATATGAAAGGAAGCTCAGCATCACTAGCCATCAGAGAGATGCAAATTAAAACCACAATGAGGTACCACTTCACACCAGTCAGAATGGCCAGCATAAACAAATCAACAGACAATAAGTGCTGACGAAGTTGTAGAGAAAAGGGAACCCTAGTACATTGTTGGTGGGAATGCACACTGGTGCAGCCACTGTGGAAAACAGTATGGAATTTCCTCAAAAAACTAAAAATGGAACTGCCTTTTGACCCAGCAATTCCACTGCTGGGATTATACCCTAAGAGCCCTGAAACACCAATTCAAAAGAACTTATGCACCCCAATGTTCATAGCAGCACAATTTACAATAGCCAAGTGCTGGAAGCAACCTAAGTGTCCATCAGTAAAAGAGTGGATCAAAAAACTATGGTACATTTATACAATGGAATAGTGTACAGCAGAAAGAAGGAAGGAACTCTTACCCTTCACAACAGCATGGATGGAACTGGAGAGCATCATGCTGAGTGAAATAAGCCAGGTGGTGAAAGACTAATACCACATGATCTCACCTATAAGTGGAACCTAATCAACAAAACAAACAAGCAAAATATAACCAGAGACATTGACATAAAGAACGAATTGACAGTAACTAGAGGGAAGGGGGAGGGGAATAACAGGGGAAAGAGGGGGAAGGGTCATCAAGAAATGTGTATAAAGGACTTATGGACAAAGCCAAAAGGGGGGAGGATTGAGGGTGGGAAGGGGGGAAGTGGTGGCAGGAAAATGAAGACAACTGTACTTCAACAACAATAAAAAAAATAAAAAGAAAGTCTGAATAATCCTGTCCATGAATTATTCAAATTTACCTTATGCTTTAGGGATTTTGGCCAACTTTAGGAAAGATCTATCATTTTTTACTTGGAGATATAATTGAAACTGAAATATCTAGGTCTCACGTTGTTACCATCCTGTTCCTGATTCAATAAATTCACAGGATACCTAGGCAAATGTATATTCTTCCTTATGAGTTGGTGGTGTTTGTTAAAAACCTCTCTAATGCTTCCTTGGCTATGCTGTGGCTGCAATATATCACTTTGTTTCTTGGAAGAATTCCCAGTGAATTACTATTATTAGGCCAATGATTCTTCATGTACAGTCTTCTGGAACTTTCCATGTGCTATGCCTATGGGCTAATTTTAGTCTGTTCAGTTTAAATAATTATTTTCTTCTAGACTAGGTGATAGTTTCAAGAACATTTTTGCTGATCCAAACTTTTACCTAAATTTTCAGGCTCCCAAAATGTCTTTAAGTTTTTCTGCTGGGTAATTGTTACTCTTTCTCTTTATTCCCCCAAATCAG
Organism: Macrotus californicus; assembly: GCA_007922815.1. Lineage (NCBI taxonomy): Eukaryota > Metazoa > Chordata > Mammalia > Chiroptera > Phyllostomidae > Macrotus > Macrotus californicus. The sequence continues at coordinate 7,903 of VMDR010036533.1, read as the reverse complement.
TAATCTCTGTTCATAACTGAATGTTAAGTAAACAGTGAAAGCTTAATTTCTTTTTTCTTTTGAGGGTAAATCACACTGGGATGGAGGAGAGAGATGAAGGCCAGAGAATCAAGCCGTGAAGACTTCAGAGGGGTGCTCAGATCTCAGGCTCCGTTCTATTAGAAGTGTTAACATTCACCTTTAAGAGATGGCATTTCAGATGTAACTGCACTCACAGTTTCCAGCAGAAAATCACAGCAACAGAGGCTCCTGATAAAATTTCTTAATCCCTCAAAGACCTTCAAACTGTCCATGAGACTGTATTAGACCCTCCAGATGAGAGGTGCAAATCATCGATGAACTTTCATAATGAACATTTTTCCCATTTCAAGTATATTTAATACTATTTAATAAAAATGTACTTCAAGAGTAATGGATGTTTCTTGCAAAAGATCAGGAAAACCCAAAGAAGCACAAATAAAAATCACATAATAGAGTATATTATTCCATAGACCTTAGAGATTTGTTCAGCTGTGGTCTTGCAAGTGAAGTAGCCAGATAGAATTATTTACTGAATGAACATATGAATATCCAGAAATGGAAGTGCCTTTATGTCGCAGTCCCGGCCGGCAGGACCACATGTTGTTGTGGAATGCTTGTCCTATATCCCCGGACAAATGACGAACAAATTCACATGGACTAAAGGAATCTGGTGGAGAAAAAGGGATGCATGGTGGCTGATCTCTCAAGGATCAAGAGAGAGGGGCCCAGACCCTTTGCCTCCACAGGCTTTTATCGGTATTCTAGGTAGATTACATCAAGGAGGGTCCTCTTCACTGTGCACAAGTTCGCTTTAGGTGGTTACCCTAACAAAAGAAAGAATGTTGCTAATCCCTTCAATATAAAGGTCATTTGCAGTTGTAAAGGGAAAAGGCTGAACTGGTTACACCCAAACTTGAGAGGTTTAGCATAGATTTTGGGAGGTTACTTTAAAGATATGCAGTACACACATTTCCTCAGTTCAAGGTGAGGGAGTTTTTTAGCAAAAGCAAGTCTCAAAGCGGCCTAGGTGCAATGCAGGCCTAATTCCCCACGGGAGACCTATTCACAGATGTTCTCTGCACTCCACACACATCTGTCTGTGTTCAGCACCAGAGCTGAGCCACAAGATCGCATCATGCGTGGATAAGTTCCCTATACCTTTACCCACAGGGGTGCTAGGTTGGCTTGTGTGAATCTGGAGCTCTTGTTCATATTCCACTCCTTGTGGAAAGAGACTGCAGAATGAAACGAATACAAAGAGAGAGGCAGAGTTGACAGATGGAGGAAGAGCCTTAATGGTCTTATTTGAGACTGGACAAATCCCTGAACAAATCCACTATTGGCTTCACAGTTATGTGAGCCAATAAATTCCCCTTTTTTGCTTAAGCTGGTTTGAGCTGGGCTTCTGTAATTTGCAGTTAAAAGAGCTCAGACAGTACTTGCATTGTGAGGCTCTTGAGCTTTACATGAACCCCCAGCTACCTCAGGAATGACTGTTGTGAGGTCATGGTTGAGCCTTAATGTAAAATGCTCCTGAAAGTATCAATGAAACAGAGAATTTATAATGTGAAAAATAAAAAATAAGCAAGACCCAAGCTAAACATTTATTAAATGCAGAAGGGAAAATATAACTTTACAGTGGAGAAACTTGAATGATACCATCTTAACCAAGTGAACAAGAATAACATTACTAGTTAAGATAGCAACATCACATAGTCCTTAATATGAAGCACTGAGAGGGCATGCCATCTCTGTGGTGTCATTTCCAATACATAACTGCAATCTAATTATGAGAAAATATTAGATAAGTCAAATTGAGAGATATACTATAAACTATGTGACTAGTACTCTAAATGTGTGACGGTGAGGAAAGATGATGAAAGACACCAAAAGACAGAGAAATTGCTATAGGTTAAAGGAGACTAGGAGACATGACAGCTGAATGTAATATTAGTTTCACTATCAATTATCTAATAAATTTAATGCAATATCAATTAGATCCTTAAGCAGAAAAATGACAATAAAAACTAGTGAAAACTGAATAAAATCTGTAGTAATGATATTGCATCTGCTAATTTCTTAGTTTTGATATTTATATTATGTAAGACATCAATTTAGGGGAGGCTGGTTGCAGAGCGTATGGAATTCTTTGTAGTATGTAACTCTTCTGTAGGTCTAAAATTATTTCAAGATAAAGAGTTAAGAAAAATAGTATTCCTACCAAGAAAAAGAGTGAGGGAGATGGTGAGAGTCATAGAGAAAGCACTGGCCAACCTAGAAAGCCCCTACTTGGGGGTAGAGTATGTCCCTAGATTTTGTGGAGAAGAACTACCCTTGTGGGTTGGATAGAACCTGCTCCTCCATCTCCTCCATTCTTTTAAGGTCCCATTTTCTGACTCATGATGTCTTCATGGATTTGGCTAATGTTTGGTAGATCGCTGGTCAATATTCTTAGTTTCTGGAAGTATTGAAACACTCCATCTCTCTTTATCTCTACATTAGTATTTAAATGGAAAGTTATGAGAAGGAAAGCCAGGCATATGAAGCCAGGCTGACTATCTATCATATCTATCTATCTAGCTAGCTAGTATTTTTAAAGTTTAAGTATAGTTGGCATACAATCTTATATTGGTTATATTGGTTTCAGTTGTACAATAGAGTGATTCAACATTTTTATGCCTCACAATGTGATCACTCCACTAATTCAAGGAATCATTTTTTTACCATGTAAACTCATCACAATATGATTCACTGTATCCCCTTTCCCTTTTCACTCATTCTCCCACCCTTCTCCATTCTGGTAATCATTACTTTGGTCTCTGTTTCTGAGTCTTTTTGTTTATTTTTTTAAGATTTCACATATAAGCAAAACCATACATATTTGCCTTTCTCTGACTGACTTATTTTACTTATCACAATACCCTGTAGATCCATTCATGTTTTCACAGATCCCGAGATTTCATTCTTTTTTATTGCTGTGTAATGTTTAATTGTACATATATGTGGTATACACATACCACATCTTTATTCATTCATCTTCCTCTTGACACCTAGGTTGATTCCATATCTCAGCCATTATAAATAATGCTGCAATGAACATAGGGGCGCATATATCTTTTCAAATTAGTATTTTCATTTTCTTTGGATTAAATACCCAAAGTGGAATTGCTGGTGCTGGGTTGTATGGTGTGTGTGTGTGTGTGTGTGTGTGTGTGTGTGTGTGTGTAGTTTTTTTAGGAATCTCTGCACTATTTTTCACAGGGGCTGTACCAGTTTTCAGTCTCACCAACAGAATGCAAGGGTTCCTTCCCTTTTCTCCACATTCTCACCAACACATATTATTTGTTGAATTTTTGATAACAGCCACTCTGATGGGTGTAAGATAGTATCCCTTTCTGGTTTTGATTTGTGTTTCCCTGATGATCAGTGGTGTTGAACATTGTTTTGTGTCTATTGACCATGTATGTCTTCTTTGGAGAAATGTCTTTATTTTCTCAGCCCGTTTTTTTATTGGATTTTTTTTTTTTGTTATTGAGTTTTGCAAGCTTCTTACATATTTTGCACATCAACCACTTATCGGATATATCAATTGTGAATATGTTGTTCCATTTAGTAGGTTGCCTTTTGTGCTTTGTTGAAGGTTTCCTTCACTGTGCCGAAACTTTTTAGTTTGTCATAGTCTCATTTGTTTATGTTTGCTTTTGTTTCCCTTGTTCAAGGGGATGTATCCAGAAAGATATTGCTCAGACTGATGTCAAATAATTTACTTTCTATCTTTTCTTCTAGGAGTTTTATGTTTTCAGGACTTGCGCTTAAGTCTTTGATCCATTTTGAGTTTAATTTTGTATATGTTGTAAGAGAATGCTCCAGTTTTGGTTTTTTGTTTGTTTGTTTCTTTTGTTTTGCATGTATCTATTCACTTTTCCATGACCACTTGTTGAAGAGACTGTCATCATTCCAATGTATATTTTTATCTCCTTTGTCATATATTAGTTGACCATATAAATGAAAGCTTATTTCTGGGCTCTCTATTTTGTTACAATGATCTTGTGTATATTTTTATGTCAGTATTGTACTGATTTAATTATTCTAAGTGTTATAGTTTCAGATCAGGGAGCATGATAGTTCCAACTTTGTTCTTTCTCAAAATTGCTTTGACTATTTGGGGTCTTTGTGGTTCCATATAAATTTTAGGATTATTTGTTTTAGTTCTGAGAACAACGACACTGGTATTCTGATAGGAGTTGCCTTGCATTTGTAAATTGCTTTGGATAGTATCATTTTAACAATATCAATCCTTCTAATCCATGAGAATGGTATATATCCTTATATTGTGTCCTCTTCAATGTCTTATAGTTTTTAGAGTACAGGCCTTTTACCTACTTGGTTAAGTTTTTGCGTAGATATTTTATTCTTTTTGATGCTGTTGTTAATGGGATTGTTTTCTTCATTTCTCCTGATTGTTCATTATTAGTATATGGGAATGCAATATACTTCTCTATATTAATTTGGTATCCTCAGGAATCCATATTTCTTTTGGGGGGCATACTTGTTTTTTTAATTAAATTTACTGGGGTAAAAATTGGTTAATAAGATTACATAGATTTTAAGTGTACCTTTCTATGATACCTCATCTGTATGTTGCATTGTGTTCCTACAACCCAAGTGTGATCATCGTTTGTCACTATATGTTAGGCCCCCTTTACCCACCCCCACTACCCTCTTCCCTTTGATAACCACCATACTGTTGTCTGTGTCTATGAGTTTCAGTTTCATATACCATGGACGAGTGAAATCATATGGTTCTTAGCTTTTTCTTTTTCTAACTGACTGATTTCGCTTAGCATAACATTCTCAAGGTCCATCCACTTTGTTGCAAATGGCAGTCTTTTTTCTTATGGCTGAGTGGTGTTCCATTGTATACGTCTACCACATCTCCTTTACCCACTCCTCTGCCAAAGGACACTTTGGTTGTCTCCATGTCTTGGCCACCATGAATAATACTGCATTGAACATAGGGGTGCATATGTCTTTGCGAATATATGTTTTCAAGTTTTTCGGGTAGATACCCAGGAGAGGAATTGCTAGGTTTTATAATAACTCTATTCTTAATATTTTGGGGAACCGCCAGACCATTTTTCATAGTGGCTATATCAGTCTACATTCTTAACAGCAGTGAATGAGGGTTCCCTTTTCTCCTCAACCTATCCAGCACTTGTTATTACTTGTCTTGTTGATAATAGCCATGCTAACCTATGTGAGGTGGTATCTCATTGTAGTTTTGATTTATATTTCACTAATAGCTAGTAAAGTTCAGCATGTTCATATATCTGTTGGCTGTTTGTGTATCTTCTTAGGATACATGTCTTTTCAGGTCCTCTGCCCATTATTTAATTGGATTGTTTGTTTGTTTGGTGTTGAGTTGTATGAGTTCTTTATATATTTTGAATATTAAACCTTTGTCACAGCTGTTGTTTGCAAATATCATCTCCTATTCAGTTGATTGCCTTTTCGTTTTGTTGTTGATTTTTTTTTGCTGTGCAGGAGCTTTTTAGTTTGACATAGTCTCATTCATTTGTTTTTGCTTTTACTTTCCTTGCCTTTTGGGTCACATTTATAAAATGTTCTCTAGGACCAAAGCCCAAAAGTTTAGTACCTGTGTCTTCTTCTATGTAATTTATTGTTTCAGATCTTATATTTGGGTCTGTGATCTATTTGGAATTATTTTTTGTACATGGGGACAAACTGTAATATAGTTTCATTTTTTTGCAGGTGGCTTTCCAATTCTCCCAGCACCATTTATTGAAGAGGCTTTCTTTTCTCTATTGTGTGTTTTTGGCTTCTTTGTAAAAAAATTATTAGCCCATATACATGTGGTTTTATTTCTGTTCTTTCAATTCTGTTTCATTGGTCTTTGTGTCTGTTTATCTGCCAATACCATGCTGTTTTGATTACTGTAGCTCTGTAGTATAATTTGAAGTTAGGTAGTGTGATACCCCTAGCTTTGTTCTTTTTTTCCCGGGTTGCTTTAGCTATTCAAGGATCTTTTGCAGTACCATAGAAATCTGATGTTTTATTTGCTATTTCTTTAAAAAATGACATTGAAGCCATGGCTGGTGTGGCTTAGTTGGTTGGAGCATTGTCCCATAACTGAGAGATTGCAGGATTGATTCCCGGTCAGGACACATACCTGAGATGTGGGTGTGACCCCCAGTCTGGGCACTTAAAATTCTCAGTCTGAGTACGTACCTTCCCTGGCCTGGGTGAGTATGGGAGGCAACTGATTGATGTCTCCTTCTCACGTTGATGTTACTCTCTCTCCATTTCTCTCTCTATAAAAGCAACAAACAAAATGTCCTCGGGTGAGGATAAAAAAATTGACACTGGAAATTTGTTGGAGATTACATTAAATCTGTATATGGCTCTGGCTGATATGGCCATTTTAACTATGTTGACTCTCCCAATCTGTGAACATAGAATATCTTTTTATTTAATTGTGTCTTTTTAATCTCTTTTAATAATGCTTTGTAGTTTTCAGTATGTAGGTTCCTTCACATCCTTTGTTAAATTTATTATTCAGTCTTCTTGAATTTGTTGAGGCTGGTTTTGTGACCCAGTACATAGCCTGTCCTTGAGAATGTTCCATGAGCACTGGAGAAGAATGTATAATCTGATGTTTTGGTATGAAAGGCTCTGTAAATGTCAGTTATGTCCATGTGATATAATGTGTCATATAAGGTCAATATTTGTATATTGATTTTTTGTTTGGATGAAATATCTAGAGCTGTCAATGGAATATTAAGTTCCCCCACTATAATTGTATTTCTGTCGGTTTCTCCCTTTACTTCTGTTAGTAGTTTCTTTATATATCCCTGATTTGGTGCATACATATTAAGAATGGTATGTCTTCTTGATGTATCATCACTTTTATCAATATAAAATGTCCATCTTTGTCTCTTGCTATCTTTGTTATCTTGAGATATATTTTGTCAGATATATGCACCTGCTTTTCTGTGGATGTTATTTGCTTGGAGAATCATTTTCCTTCCTTTCATTTAGAGTCTAACTTTGTCTTTGATATGCCTACTGAAGGAAGCATGTGGTTGGGTTTTGTTTTTTTGACCCAGTCTGCTACTCTGTGCCTCTTTATGGTGAATTCAGTCCATTTACATTTAGGGTAATTATTGATGTATGAGGATTTATATAGCCATTTTTTTCTTTTGTTTTCTGGTAGTTCTGTGCTTCCATTGGTTCCTTTGTGTTTCTGTGTATTGTTTTTGTTTCCATACTTTCCTCTGTTTCCTCTTTGTTTAAGCTATGTTTCTCAGTTTCTATTGTGTGTATGTGTGTGTGTGTGTGTGTGTGTGTGTGTGTGTGTGTGTGGTTACCATTAGGTTTATGAAAAAAAGTTTCATATATACAGTAGTCCTTTTCTTTTGAATGCATTTGATCTCCATCCTCCTTTGCAAATACAGACATTTACCGCCCCCCCCTTTATGTTTTTGTTGTCACAAATTATCCCTGCTTATGTTGTAAGTTTGTGATCTTATGGTTTTGTGACCTTTTGTTCTTTGTATTAGGTAGAAAAATCCCCTTGATTATTTTCTACAGGGAAGGTCTTCTTGACAAGTTTCCTAAGCTTCCGTTTGTCTGGAAAAGTCTTTATTTCTCCTTCAAGTTTAAGTGATAACTTTGCTGGATATATTATCCTGGGCTATTGATTTCTTCAGTAGTTTGAATATTTCATTCCATTCTTCTCGCTTGTAGAGTTTATGCTGAGAAGTCCAATTATAACGTAATTGGCTTTCCTTTATAGGTTACTTTCTTATTTTCCCTGGCTGCCTTGAGAATTTTTTCATTGCCATAAATTTTTGACAGTTTT